>PVIY010011149.1:0-66335 GCA_004026745.1 Myrmecophaga tridactyla | reverse complement strand
AGCTGATACTGATTTCTATTTCAGTCATTCAGGGCTTGTGCAAGTTTGAAAGGATGTATGTACCCTAGAAAAGCCATGTTTTTTGGTTTTCTTTTTAATTTATTAATTAAAAAAAATTTAACAACAAATGAACTAAAACATAAACATATGATCATTCCGTTCTACATATATAATCAGTAATTCACAATATCACCACATAGTTACATATTCATCATTTCTTAGAACATTTGCATCAATTCAGAAAAAGAAATAAAAAGACAACAGAAAAGGAAATAAAATGAAAACAGAAAAAAAAAGATTATGCATACCATACCCCTTACCCCTTGCTTTCATTGATCACTAGCATTTCAAACTAAATTTATTTTAACATTTGTTCCCCCTATTATTTATTTTTATTCCATATGTTCTACTCGTCTGTTGATGTTGTAGATAAAAGGCACATCAGACACAAGGTTTTCACAATCATATAGTCACATTGTGAAAGCTGTATCATTATACAATCATCATCAAGAAACATGGCTACTGAAACACAGCTCTACATTTTCAGGCAGTTCCCTCCAGCCTCTCCATTACATCTTGAATAACAAGGTGATATCTACTTAATGTGTAAGAATAACCTCCAGGATAACCTCTCAACTCTGTTTGGAATCTCTCAGCCATTGACATTTTGTCTCATTTCACTCTTCCCTCTTTTGGTCGAGAAGGTTTTCTCAATCCCTTGATGAAATCCCACATTATAAAGGCAGCAGTTTCTTCTAATTCCTATTCAATACTGTATGTTAGAAACATTAATTAGCTTATCTCCATGGAGATGTGACTCAATCAGTGTGGGTATTAAACTCGATTAGAGAAATGTCTCCACCCATTCTATGTGTGTCTGGTTGTACTGGAATCCTCTAAAAAAAGAAGCACTTTGGAAAAAGTTAGAGAACGACAAGCGAGAAAACCAGGAGATTCTGAGGGAGCAGAATGACAGAGCCATGAGAATCAGAGAGTCCACCAGACAGCGATCTTTGGAGATGAAGAAAGAAAACATCTCCCGGGGAGCTTCATGAGACAGAGAGCCAGGAGAGAAAGCTAACAGGTAACGCCGTGTTCGCCATGTGCCCTTCCAACCAGAGAGAAGCCCTGACTGTGTTCACCATATGCCTTCTTACTTGAGAGAGAAACCCTGAACTGCATTGGCCGTCTTGAACCAAAGTATCTTTCCTTGGACATTTCTATAGACTTGTTTTGATTGGAACACTTTTTTGGCCTTAGAACTGTAAACTAGTAACTTATTAAATTCCCCTTTTTAAAAGTCATTCTGTTTCTGGTGTATTGCATTCTGGCAGCTAGCAAACTAGGACAGGGCTTATATGACACTGTTAGCAGAGGACTAATGTGATCTGGCTTGTGTTGCGCTTGCTGGCATGACTGACATGTTGAGAAGATACTGAAGGGAAAATGGAAGCAAAGAAATGAGTTCAGAAATTTTATAATAGTTTAGGCAAAAGATGATTGTGGATTGAAGTCAGATGTTGGCAGTGGAAGTGTGGTTGAATTCCAGTTGAAGATAGAGCCAACGGGGACTGCTGACAGAAAGGATGTGGGTTACAAGAAAAAGCAGTCAGCCACAAATGTCTCTAAAGCTGCTTTTAGCCTGAGCCACAGAAGAAATGGAGTTAACATTAACCAAGATGAAAAAGCAGCAGGAAAGTTAGATTTGGAGGAGATGATTAAGATATTGGCCATGTTAGACTTGAGATGCCCATTAGTCACCCAAGTGAGTTTGCAGTTGTGTAAGTCTGAAGTTTTAGGGTATAGGTCAGGTTGCAGATATAAAATTAGAGGAATCACTGGTCTCTAACTGCATTTAAAGCGAAGAGACTGGATGAAAGCACAAAAGGAATGAGTATAGATAGAAAAGACAAGAAGTCTGTGGACTGAGTTCCTCCAAAATTAAGAGTTAGGAAGGAAGAGGAAGAGCCTGCTAGGAAGAACTGGCCAGAGAAGTAAGAGGAAAATCAGGGAAAGAAGTGTATTAAAAATCAACTAAAGAGCATATTTTAAGGAAGAAGCAGTAGGATGAGGATTAAGAATTAACATTTGCATGAGGCAGTGTTTTAACTTCAGAATGTCCATTCTGCTTTTCCACATGACCATGCTAAAACAAGGCCTGTGAATGTGTCCTTCTTCGGAATTTGAAAAGCCTACAGTTTCATTCCTACTCTTCATAAAAATTGAATAATTTCATTGATTAATTTCAAAATTCAACCTGAATTCCAAAAACATTAGCAATCATTTTAGAAAATCATATTTAGTGATCATATTTAGGAAATAGTAGTGATTTGACCTCCAAATTTAATACCCAATTTTTCAGAATACTGAAAAAACAGTATTATTGTTGTTTTATATTTGTTCAACTTATTTCTATAAATAACTACCTGAATATATGCCAAAGAGAAGGCCAATATCTTTGGGAGTCAAACCCTCACATCTTACATTCTCAACAGTATTTTATTCTTTTGAAATAATTTCAAATACCTTGTTACCACCAAAGAAACCCATTAGGAGGTTATTGCCATAATCCAGGATCGAGACAACATTGGTAGGGCCTTAAGGACGGCATCTCAGCTTGTCCTGCAAGATTTACTGCTGCCTTGTCTTTTATATATTTTAAAGAGTTTTTTGTTTATTTTATTTTCTACAAATAAATCTGTCCTTTCATTAGGACATCTTTTTTCTCTGTTAAATATCTCCTTATTTCCGTAAAGGATCAAAACAGCATATTTTACTTTGGAAATTAGATTATTATATGTATCTTATAGAAGAAATAAGGCAAGTGAATAGGTATAGACGTAAATAGGTAGTACTCTACAGTCTATGAAACATGTGCCTATATTACATCATCTAGCAATATTGAATGAATCATCACTATCTCCGAAGTCTCTGGGCCTCCTATCATGTGCTTGTCTTCCTCACTCATCACCAGGGCTGTTCTTCACGGATGTCTTAGGTAGCGGGTTGTCTCCAGAAGAGCGCCAATAAAATACTAGCTAAAACATGGAGTAGGATTCTTACAGTCCTCTCCAGCCTTCTCCCGCAGCATGGCTGAGACACTGAGGTAGACCCAAGGGTGGGCACAGGAAGCCGAGGAAAGAGTGCCTTGACTGCTGAGCCCTAGTTCCCAAAGGTCAGCCTGAAGCCCCAGTGGGAAGAGGTCTTCACAGGCTGCCCTGCGGGGAATGCTGAATGCCTAGCAGCTGAGCATCCGCCAAATCAATTGTGTCCTGAAGTTGCAGGGCCCTTTTTCATGAGGGTAGAAGAAATCAGCATGCGTAGAAAAGGCACTGCATCTGAGACCTTCAGAAAGAATAAATCGACACTACTTCACTCCATGTGTTCTATTGTCCTATCTAACCTTGTAAGTCATGAAATCTTCCACGAGTATAACCAAGGCTCCTTTTCATAGAGAAGTTATATGAACATGTAATGTTGTGGATCCCTGGCCTATTTTTTTAAAGCATGCATGCTTGAAGTATATGCTACATATATTGACTTTGAACCATAGTGTGGCTGAATTCTTTTAATATTGGCTTCATAAGGCCTTAAGGATGCATATCAGCCCATATTCCGAGATTTATTGCCAACTATTCTCTTTTTACTTTAAATAGTGTTGTATATATTCTGTTTTCCCTTAATAAATCTTTTGTTCTTTCATTTGGACATCTACCTTTTTCTTCCTTTCTTTTAAATAAGTGGTAGACACTTCTATTCCCCCATCATCCATTCCCTCTAAAAATATGATCGGGTGGGGAAGGGGAGAGCAACAAGCTAAAACGCATATCAGTTTCTGTGAAAATACATGATATCATAGAATTACAAACATTTTCAAAATCCTTAACTGCTCTTCACTAGTCAGGGTGGCAGAGTAAGAAGTTTCAGGGCCCTTTCCCCCCAGGAGCGTTGAATAACCAGAAAGAACTGGCAGGAGCATCTTTCTCAAAGCCCCAGAAAACAGTCAAAGGCCTGTAGTAAGATGACGAGTGCTGAATCAAGAAAAAGGCTACTTCAACGTAGTAGGCCAGGGTAGCTCAGTGGTAGATCTCTTGCCCACCACACAGGAGACCTAGGTTCGAATCCTGGCCCATGCACTTCCCCAACAAACAAACAAACAAATTTCAACAAATGGCGCTGCAGTAAAAGGATACTCACATGGAAAAAGAATGAAATGTGACCCCCGCCATACAGCATACAAATGAAAAAAAAAACGTAGCAGGCTGCCCTGCCACCCTGGCTGGCCTCTCCATCGCCCCTCTCTAGCTCAGCGCAGAGTTCCCCACACTCCCAGTGTGGATTCGTGGTCTTGGGTCTGGAGGGAACAGGGTAAGCCTCATGCACATTCGAGAAGTTTGTATGTCTGGCCCGGTCTGCTTGGTGGTTGCTTGAGGGACTTGCTGTCCCAGAACTTGCCTTGTGCTTTGATGGCAGCACACAGAGCTCTGCTAATGAACACTGGGAGAGCAGTCACATTTGGCTACCCAGGGCAAGGGATTGCTGGCTGTAGGACATACGGTATGGTGCCCAACACCAGGAGGAAAAGGTTTCCAGAGAAGAGGGCACATTTGTATCTGAATAAAGGGGGCGATTTTTAGGGCAGCCTGCACATTCCCAAGGCAAGACGCATGCACAGGAAAGATCAGGGAATTCCTGATGCTTTGGCTTGGAGCTTTCTCATGGAGCCTTTTCTAGCCTCAGTTTGTGGATGAGCTTTGAAAGCGGACACTCTCACGGGTCAATCTGCCAAGACTGGGAAAGTGTTTGATTTTTTCCTTCTGTGTGTGTGTGTGTGTGCGTGTATGTGTGCATGTGTGTGTTGGCTTCTGACTTTCAAGGAAAGTTCTGTCATAACACTAGCTGGATACACGTTTAAGGAGCAAATGCTCTAGAGTCTAAATTCCATATCAAAATGTCCAGGTTCCAGTTAAAGAAATAAGGTTATATATATATATCCTTTATATTCTTTATATAAATGGATCTTGCATTTCTTTCCTAATATAACTGCTTCCCAGACTGCTATTGAATTGTTCAACTACTCGATGTTGGATAATAGTTCTACCTTCAGTGCTAAGACCTCTGACATTTTGTTAAGGTCTAAGTAAATGTCTGTAGGGGACAAAACAAAACAACAACGAAACAGCTCATCTATGTCCTCCTCAGGATTTTAGTTTCGTTATTTTAATCAAAATCTAGTTGACTATTCTCCTCATGTAGGTGAGACTTAATTTTTAGTGAAATTTCTATTTTCCTCTAGATTTGGGGCCAGGCACACTGTTTCTCATCTTGCTGTCTCCTTTTGTACCAGATTTCATAGAATTTAACAGTTATGCTTCATAATTTAAATTTAGAGTTTTAGGTACTTCATTTATGTCATTAAAGATTAAGGGCTTTTGTCTAAAAAAGCAAAAGTCTAGGTTCCAAAACAAAGATTGCAAAACATGCAGAGAAGCAGGAAGTGATGGTTCCAGGTAAAGCAGAAGTTTACAGCATTAGAAACCTTCACTGAGGAGGATCAGACCTGAGACATTCTAGGCAAAAACTTTTAAAAAATGGTCCTAAAATATGTTCAAAGATCTGCAAGAAAACAGGAATGAAACACCAAAGAAAATCAGAAATAATGAGAGGCGCAAAGAGAATATAAATAGAGAGATGAAAGTTATGAAAGGGAACCAAAACAGAGCAGAAGACCACAGAAACAAAAATTTGAAATTCCTTAGAGGGATTCAACAGCAGATTGAAGCTGGCAGAAGAAAAAACCAGTGAGCTCAAAGATACAACAATTGAAATCCTCGAGTTTGAGGAACAGAGAGAAGCAGTGAAAAAGAATGAACAGAGTCCAAAGAACCTGTGAGACATCATCAAGCATTCCCACAGTGGATTCATTGTGGGACTCATAGAAGGAGAAAAAGAGAGAGAGAGAGCAGAGAAAAATAATGACTGAAAAATTCCCCAATTTAACACAGGACATCCAAGATGCTCAACAAACTCCAAAGAGAGCCATACTGCGCCATGTTATAATCAAAATGTTGAATGCCAAAAATAAAGAGAGAATTCGGAAAGCAGCCTTAGAGAAGCAGCATGTCACATACAACAGAGCCTCATTAAGATTAAGTGCTGATTTTTCATTGGAAACATTGAGTCAGGATGACAAGGAATGATATACTTAAAGTGTGAAAAGCAAAATGTTGCCAACCAAGAATTCTATATCTGTCAAAACTGTCTTTCAAAACAAGGGAGCAATTTAGACATTCCCAGATAAACCAAAAAGCTGAGGGAGTCCCTCACCACCACAGAGCCCCTACAGGAGAAAACAACAATAGACAATAGATCGAAAGTACATGAAGAAATAAAAGTTTCAGTAAGGGAAAAAAATATGGATTATATATAAATGCAGGTACTATTGTATTTTTGGTTCATAACTCCACTTTTTATTTCCTATAGAACCTAAAAAGAAATTGCATAAAATTTAATGGGCTCAAAATGTATGAACATGCAATTGGTGACAAGAACTACAAAAGGAGGGGTGGAATATAGGAATATTTTTCATGTGTGCTATTTAAGTAAAATTGAATTCAAAGCAAACGAGATTGTTATAGATTTAGGATGTAGAATTTAGGCCCCAGGGTACTCACAAAGAAAATGGCAGAGCATTTACAAACCCATGAGACAGGAAGAAGCGTGCAGGTTATCAGTGGGGGAGGCGGGCAGAATGGGGAGCTAATACAAAATGAGTATAAGCTTCTTTTTGAGGTGAACGGTAAGTTTTAGTAATGGATGGTGGTGAGGGTACTGCAATTGTGAATGTAAATAATCATGAGTGGTATATTGGGGAAGATTTGGGATGGGAAGCTATGTTGTTCATATGTTTTTGAGAGAGAGAGAGAAAGAGACTAAAAACATCATGACAATTAAATTCAATACATGCTACTGTATGGGATCAAAGAATGGAGGAGAAAGTGCTTAAAAGGATATTATCGGCACATAAGAAAAAATTGGAAGTTAGAATGTGAGCTTTCTATCAATATTGTTTCTTAAGCTTGATAACTGCACTTAAAGCGACTACACAAGTGAATATTGTTCATAGGAAATGTAATTGGAAGTTTTATGTGTTCTGGGAGTATGATGTGTTCTGAAATATTCAGAAAATAGATAGATGATAGATAGATAGATAGATACAGGTAAGTAGAGAGTTAGATAGATAAGTAAGTAGATCGAAAAAACAACATGCTAAATTTGGGTATCTTGGGCTGGAGGTGAGGATGTGTTGGATTTCTCTCTCTGGAATTTATATTATTTTTGCAACTATTCTATAAGTGTGATGTTATTCCAAAATAAAAAGTTAAAAAACAAAAGTAACTGCAATCTACTGCCTATGTTGTTCTCAGAGAAGGCCTTTGTGCGTGAAGTAAAGCTTGAGAATATTTATGCAGGCTGACTAGAGTTCACAGTAAGCCTACAGCTAAAGCAAGAATTCAAAGATACAGGACAAGAGTTTCATTTTAGGTAAATCCATAAAAAAAAAATCCCATTGAATTATATAGGTTGAGAGTCTGGCCGCCAGCAATTATGCTCCAACAGGTAAAAAGAAATATATGTATAATATATTTTCAATTCTGGACTCTGCGTGTCTCCCCATTTCCATATAAAGTACCGGCACCAAAATTAATCAGTGCCACTGGATCCCTGGCGCCCCTGATGGAGCAGTCACCCTGACACGTGTGCTGTAAAGGCTTTGTATCTGAGACCTTCCACAGTCCATCACTTGCCTTCATTAAATCCGTGGCAAAAGCAGCGGTTATCATGGAAGGTGCAGTAATGCATACCAAGTGGGTAGAACGTTGGAGTAGCTACATGTGCAATTTATTTTCTGCAGTCTCAGTCTAACATAAGCTTGTATTTCTTGTGAAGGTTTCCTTTTATGGATGCATTTTGTCTCAAGTAATATGAACAACATTTATTTACAATATTGTAAGGAGAAAATGGTTTTGGTGCCTTCAATGGCCATTTATTGTATTCTTGTGCTCGAGACCTGGTCCCTGTTTGCTAACCAATCACCCCTTGTCTATACGAAAGGTGAGTTGCTCCCTGTTGGCTTGAGATCAGTAAACCCATATAGAAGGAAAGTAGCATTTGAAAGCTAAATAATATAGTTCATAGACACACACACACTGTTATTTTTTAAAGATATAGTGGGCATTGTGGGGATTAGAAAATTTTTAATTTAGACTACTTAATTAATGGTAGCCTTTTGTCATTAGATTTTTTTTGGTCAATGAACACCAAAAATACAACTCATTATGTGAAAATTCATAAATTTTTGTCGTTTCAAAGAGGTTACCAGGGGATGCAGGAATGGAAAGAGCAAGTATATGTTTTGTGGATACGGAATGTTTTTAAATAAAAATGTTTAAAGGGGGGAGTACTTTAACCAGAAATGTTCAAATTCACTGCTCTTTAGATTTATGTGTATAGTTTAAATACACTCTAAGCATAGTGCTGTTTAACACTCATGTGCTCCTCTGGGAACATTCTTGTAGATATCGATTTTTTGTGACAGCTGTTTGGTTTGTTTGTTAAAATAAATTTCAACTCATCACAGAGATTTCTCTCTTATACAGAATGTCACTGAAAATAACAGTTTTTATAGATTTTTTTCCCATTGTTTTCTGGATGGCAACTGATACTTAGCTACAAATCAAAAAATAAATCTTTCAGGCAGGAGTGGGACAATGTTTTCTTTGTTGCCCTGAAAACAAAGGTACGATTACGATGGCCAGCTTTGGTGTCTGTTCCAATTATGCTCTTTGGTCTTTGAATTCATCAGGTAACTTATACTTAATGCACTGCTCTTTATCACTATGTTAAGATAAAACTATTTAAAGACTTTTGGAAAGTTAAAAGTATTATTACATCATGTGGAAATATTATGGGTCCAGTGCAACAAAGGAGAAAAAACAACCATTTTCCTTAGAAATGCCCATCTCATTGGATTTAGTATCATCAATACTCCAGCAAATATTTTTTGAATGCTGACGATGAAAGTGGCACTTAGTACTGTATAAAGTGCTGGGATAAAGGGAAATGGATAGGCCATTGTCCTTAAAACATTTCATAGTCCAGTGGGGAGGATGGCCCAGGAGCAATACACAGAGGAAGTGTGTTGGGGTTTCTGGGAGGAGTTACTGCACTAGAAATAGGTGTGGAGGAAAGGTAGAGAGGCCCCTTGGACTCAGCAAGGTCACTCCACAACTGAGAGATGAAGCCTCGAAAGGTGGGATGTGTTTTCTTGTTATAGGGAACAGCAAAAGCACAAAGGCATGACAGGGAAGAGTGAGTTCCAGGGTAATAAGGCGGTACAGTACCTAATGGTCTTGGCAATGGCTTGAGTGCTGTGGGTAAGGAAAGAAAGAGCTCATTAGAATGACCCTGTCTTGTCCTTGGCAGCTGGATGGGTGCTGGTACTTTTCACTGGACACTCGGAAAGAGCCCAATTCTGAGGTTGTTGGAGAGACCACACATTTAATTTTGGACAGAGTAAATTTGCAGTGCTGTACAGACATGTATTGAGAGGTCTAACAGGCAAAGAAGACCAAGAGAAAAATGGCCAGAGAAGTAGGAATAGAACTAGGGATAGATGTCAGCATAGAAAGCAAAGTGAATGGTATTTCCAGAAGAGGCAGTGTGCAGGGTGCCGAATGATGATGGGAGATTGAGAAATATGTGAGAATTACAAGTAGTTGCATGTGGCCAGAAATGTGGGCAGGAGCTTAAATACAATTCTAAATGGTTGAGATTTTTGTTTTGAAGTCACCGGTGCACATGGCTGGATTTTAACCTGCAGAGTGGTTTAGATTAAGATGGCATTGTAAGGGCAACCTAGGTTCACACTTAGCTTTAAAAATAGCCTTTAAATGTCAATAAAACCAGAGAATTATCTTAGTTTGTTCTTATGGGATAAAAGTGAAGCTAGTGTAAGGGAAATTGTGTTTATAAAGAGAGAGCAGCCAGCCGTGATCACAGTGGCTTTTGAGTCTAACTCTTAGAATGTCAATATGAATACCTAACTGATTTTATAATTCCTATGATTATCGCCATGATGTTATGACTATTCTATCATCAGCCATCATTTGTTAAATGCCCACATGAGACTGCATAATTGAGATGAAACTGTAGCGTTGTTTAGTGGATAGTCAGTTTTTTACTACTTTTTTTATACTTTGCATTTGCCTTTATTCACGAATACTGACTATTTCAGCCCAATGCAGACCTTTACCATTTTTCGTTCTTTCACATAATATATTGGTTAAGAAAATAAAGAACGGATGTGATTTAATTGTATACTTCCATATTCTCTACATGAAATGTGATAACGTGATACCTCAAATAAATTCATTGATAAAATATAATCGATTTGGACCCTTTTTTCAGAAACTGTTTTTGAAACCTACTGAAGAATATATCGGGGGGGGGCTGTCATGGAATATTAATGTGTCAATTTCCCCAATTTAAATCGAAGAATTCTGAGAAGTAATTAGGAAAGTGAAAATTAAAACAAGTGGTATGAGATTATACCTCTCAGATTTGCAGAGAATGTAAAGCCTGAGTGTCCTGGGTGTTGGTGAAGATGTGTAGCAAGGTGGAAGCTCTCACACCGGGATCGTGGAAATATAAACAGACACCAGGGCTTCCATGAATGAGAATAGTTTAGTAAATAGCATATTATTTGAGACTATGTATCCTCTGCAGAAGAAGAAAGGGAATCTAGGAAGAGTGCACAAAGAGTTCTTTGCTTGTTTCAAAAAAAGCCAACCAAACTAAGAGGAAAAATGCTGTCTTTTGGCAAAGTTGGGTGGTAGATCCATCGGTGCTTATTATGTTATTCTCTGTACTTCTCCATATTCTTGAGATATTTCATAATTTGAATGAAAATACTCAAACCACCTGAGGTTACAATTTATTATTAGCGGGACCAGGATTAGAGAGCATCTGGTTGTCATAATCAGAAGAGAACAGGCAGGAGTCTAGTATGCACATACAACTGCCCACGTCGAAAGAGTCAGAGTGTGCATTTGCATCCCCACACTGTGAATGCAGATGTCACCTGCAACACCTCGCAACAGCTAACATTTTTAAGCATGGATTAGAGACTTTGCTGAGTGGTTTATGTGGATTATGGCATTAGTGTAGGGTAAGATGAAAACACGAGTCACAAATTTAAGTGAGATGTAAAAATGTGTGACGGTGCACTGTCCATTACTGAAAGAAAATGTGGGCTGCAAACGGCATTCGAAAGGTAAATGAGCGATATGTTAGGGGATGAAATGTTATCAGACTTCATTGAGCCCACTGCGCTCCATTTGTAGTCAAATTCTCTTTCCACTGTAAATTGGTTTAGATTGTAGTCTATGCAAAAACTATTTCAGAAATATTATATTAGATGAAATATAAAAAACTAATTCAGAAATATTATATTAGATGAAATATCAGAAATCTTGCAAGGTAGATTTGAATTCTGCTCATCAAATAAAGGTAAGAAATAATCTGAATTGAATGAGAATGAGCTGATAAGAAAAGAGTAATAAATTACACTTCAGAAAACATACCAAATCCCATAAATAGTTCTTGCAAAGTTAACTGCTGATAATAATAGTGGTCATTTAGTGAACAATTAATATGTGCCAGACACTATTCTAATGGCTTTGCAAGCATAGACTCATTTAACTCTCACAAACACTGTGTGAATTAGGTGCTAATATGATTCTCCTTTGCAGAAGAGAACACCAAAGCACAGATATTCAGTGATTTCCGTAGGGTCACAAAAGTAGTCTGTAGTGAAGACAGAATTTTAGGGCTCACATTTACAACTGCAATGCGAAGCTGACAGTTATGCTGTGGAAAGGGATAGAAAAGGCATATTTGCAAATAATAGCTCGCAAATGAAGAAAAGACAACATCATCCCTTAATGGCCATAATAAAAAAACTTATATACAGACGCGTAGAAAGACAATGAACAGAAAACAAAGTAGAGAGGCTGGATAATTAGAATGTACTAGTAAAGTAACAGCCACCATTGATTGAATGCCTGCTGAACACTCATTATCTTGTTAAATGATACCCACTTCAAGGAGATGGACTGAACCCTAGAGATTAATTAGTGCATGCAAAGTTATACATCTGTTTGGTGTAGTTTGTGTTTGAACATAGGTCTGCGGACCCCATAACCATGTCTTTGTATTTCGCCCCCCACCGTTCAGGCATTCTTGTTCCTCTTGTGTCTGAGATCCTTGTGAGTTGCTATTTTTATTTCACTTAACAGTTTTAAATGACACCCATTACTACTCAGGACAGGAAGGAAAGAGGATCGCAGAGAGTGGCATGAGTTTCAGGGTACCCATGTTTAGGGACACCACAAGGCATTTTGTAGAGACAGTGAAGATGCAAAAACATTACATTTCACTTAGCCTCATCCAGCTGTTGCCCTTCAGTGATACAAGTTACCTGAGAAGATGAAAAGCAATGTGGCCAAAGTATCAAGAACGATAAGGGAAAGGAAAGGTTCAGCCTTCAGTCTTCTGTGAAACCGGACCACTTCAATTCTTGAACAGGACACAAGCCCTGGGATTAATTACTGGTGTGTATCAGTCCACAAAGGAGCAAAAGAATGCTTATCTTAGTACAAAACTCCTGGGTGTCAGGGGTAAATAACAGCAGTAAGACATTCAAACAATTTTGTGATGGGAGAGAGAGAAGTATCAGCAAAGAGGATTGCAAAAAAAAAAAAGCAGATGAAATATCTTAAGGATGCTTCACCACTGGGCATCGGGTTATAATAGAGACAAAAAAGGACCAAGTATAGTCACAGGGAATGGCAAAACTCTTTCTAGACCAAGGCATCCATCCAAATTAGAATCTGAGAGGAAGTTTCCTTAACAGCAAAGAGCTCTGCAAATAGTAAGTTTTGTCTACAAATAAAAAAAGAACAATTTTAATATATGTATGTGGTGTGTCATAACCCTTTCATGCAGGATCAATCATTGTAGTGATAGAGAGCATATAGTGATAGCAACCTCTGTAATTACCATCATGTGTAATAAAGACTGCATATATAGTATACAGATTACTATATTTATGCTAAAGTATAAGGCATGGTTCCTAAGTAAAATATAAGAAAGATTATTTTAACAGATCAGTGGAATGCTAGAGAAACTTCTCAAAGAAGAGTATAGGTCTTTTATTGATAAGGTTTGCTAATAAAGACTGTTTTGATGTAATTACTTCATATATATTTAAATAATCTCTTCTCTCAGGAAGGAGCTGGACTTAAGAACGTTTAGTCTAGCTGACATTTGAATAATTTTTCATCACTAAAATGAGAAGGAAGAAGGAAATTCACAGCCATTGAACACCTAGTAGGTGGCAGGCATTGAGGCAGTTGCTTTATATGCATTATCCTGTTGCACCATTTAAGCATCTTGATGTAAGAATGAAACCGAGGCAGAAAGGGTTTTTCCCAAGGTGACAAGTGCACGTGGGATATGAAAAGAGGACAATCTGGCCCCCAAAGTTTATGTCCCTTAGACTCTGGGACACTGTCCTTTGCATGCTTTCAAGGGACAGTGGGTAATGTGCGTAGGAACAATTATTAACCACCATCTGTTGTCGAGAATGCTAGGAGACAGGATGGGGAAATCTCTATTCCTTCAGGAGCAGATCTGGAGAGGAGTCAACAGACCCTCAGTTTTCTGTGCGAAGGCACCTGAGTAGTTAAATATCCTATGCACCGACAGTCTGCGTTGTTCTTTTTTGTTCCATGAGGTAGAAGTAAGCAGAGAACTCACAGTATATTCCTCACTCTTTTTCTCAGTCCTGGGGACCATCTGACAATCTTTCCTATCCCTTACACCTGACATAGTATGATTTACATAGAAGGTCTTTAAAATGTTAATCCGTGTTTAAAAAAATGAGAAGGTCTTTAAAATATTGATCTTAAAAAAATGACCATGACAAGATCAGAATTTTCAGCTATTACTGCATAATTAGCTAACTGAGGAAGTTTTCTACCCATCTGATGCTGTAGAATTTCTCATATTTTTTTAGTTCCTATTTTTTGCCAGGCTCAGTGCTAGCAACACAGAGACAAATAGACTTCGTCTGTATGCTCAACTCCATATACTCTATATAGTAAGAGACAGAAAATTTAATGAAAGAATGAAATATGTAATGAAACACAAGTGAGACCCGCACACTTTATATTATGCTTCAATTTTTTTGCACATGTTGTTAAAAATCCTTTCCCTTTCCATCTTCTTTTGTTTTTATAAAATCTGATTTATCCTTAAAATCCTTCTCATACAGCTTTTCCATCTATAAAATAGAGACAAGATTATGTGATTGATATGGACTCTGAGGGGGAAAAACCTAACTCCTTTGAGTTATTTGGGGGAAATGTGCTATACAAACAATTACTAATAGAATTCTAGTCAGGCTGATGGAAATATGTAAAGTTTAAGTCTTCAGAGATACTATTTCAGGATTATTGTACTATTGAAGGGCATATATTATTTCAATTGTTACTTTAAGATGTGAATTAATTTTCAGAGTAAGGGTTCAATGTTGTGCATTGAAACTGAATTCTACATTTAAGAAAAACAGTTTTAAGTAGCATGATGTTTTCAGGAAAATAAAATATTAAGAAAATATTTCACAAGGTTCTCATGTAAATAGTAAAAACTGTATCTGTGACATTATAAATTGCTACTCAACTATGTGAGTCACAGAGTATATGCTTTAAAATATATGTTGAGTGAGTAAGTGAATGGATGAACGAAAAAATGATGACGATCAGACTGAACTATTTCAGGAAATGCTAACATGTTCTGAAGTACACAGTATACGAAATTTCTTCAAACACTGATCTTAATACATTTGTAGATGCATATTTGAATATGAAGATCAATGAATGGTAATATTTTATGAATAAGTGTAATTATTCATATAACATAAAATAGTAAATAATAGTTAAAATTTTAATTAAGCAAAAAATGACCCTATCAGCTTTTTAATTTTTAAAGTAGTTAACTTTATGTAAAGGTTGCATTTTATAGACTACTGAAGTTAATGGTCCACAATTAGAGAATATCAATAACAAAGTAATGATTATTAGTTAATATGGTTAAAAAGTTTAAAAGTTTAAAGATGACTAATTCAGTTTATTTATTATTAGAATGTCTATTAAAATTAATATTACTTCACCTAAAAATAAAGTCAAGAGGTTTATTATCAAAGTAAAGATTAAGAGGAAATACAGACATTGGAAAGGAAAATAAACAGATCAAGAGCAAAGAAATTATTGTTGACAGATTGTGGGAAAGGATTAAACAAAATCAGAGACAAACAATTAAAGCACAGAGATTAAATACATAGAAAGTTCAGCAACCAGCACTGACAATCCTGAAAACACATGTTGAATTTTTGTTGACAATTCATAGGCAAGAAAATGTGTATCTTTTCTAAAATTCATCTGACTGTAAATTTAGGCATACCCTCACATTCTGGTCTTCTAAAATTGTATTGGAACTGAGATACATATTTCCCAACTGGGGACTCCCTGTGTGACTTTAAGCCAAGCGAAAGTTCCACATAAAAATGCATATCAATAAGCAGTCAACGAAATAGATGACATGAAATGGGTTGAGATGGCAAGATACCAATCCATAGAGAGCCAAACAAGTATGCAAGAAGGAAAACTGTATGACTCTGGGCTGGCTTTAAAAGACTGAGAGCACTAAGAAAGCATCATACATGAATAGTCATGTATGAAAAATGCAAACTAGGAAAGCCTTCTGCAGCAAATATATAATTCAATGAATAAAAAGTAGTTCAGTCATGCCATAATGAGGCCCTGAGCTCGTATTAATAGTTCTGCTTGACAAGAAAAATGTTTGCTCACGATTTACTTTTGCATTTTACCTATCAGATCTTTATTGTTGAGCATGCATTTGTCAAAATCATTCACTACCTTCCCCTAGGGACTCAGTTAATATATTTATCCAGTGTTACAATCCTCTCATATCCACTATCTGTGAATAATGATGCTTATTTAATCATTTATTTGAGCTACAAGTATTCTAGATTATTACCTCAATTATTCTTCCTCTTGTCTTAGGAGTGAAAGTGAAGAATTTCCCAGAACATGCATGTAAGGTCTAACACAGATATCACATACTCAAGCCAACTTCGTTGGGAATAGGAGAAAACATTCAATGGGAATTCAGTTGTTAAACAAAACTAACAGATTATAAATTGTACATAATTGAGAATGATTTGTAAGAGTATGTTAATACATTTTACATAGATCCTCTGATTTTCTTCCTGTGCTGCTAAATGAACAGACCATTTAAATGGAAGCAGTTAACGTTGGAAATCAAAAACTAATGTAAACCTTTTGTGATAATTACTTTGCACATTTGACCAAAACAAAGCTCTACTGATTAACTGGAAAATGGAACTTGTTATAGTCTCATTTTTGTAAGCTAGCTGATAGAGAAATAATATGGGACTTGATTAATTGAAACTGAGTTCTTCTTGCTTATTAATGGTAGAGTCACGTTTTACATTTCTGAAATAAGAATAACTTTGGAATGGGTGATGTGGCACAATTGAAAAGAATAGTAAACAAACAAATGGCTATTCTAGGGATCAGGAGATGAAGATTCCAATAAAAAAAATGTGCCACCATCTGGACTGGGTGAAGCTATTATAACTCATTTTAAAAGTAAGGGAGACGCAATGTTCTGGAGCAGCTAGAAGGAAAAATCTGAGATGATGGTATGGTAGCCTGTGACAAACTCTGGGATCTGTCCTGTAACTACTTGGTGAAGAGTGCTTTGAAAACTACTGCTTTCTTTCTTTCTTTGCTTTGTACATATATTACATTATACAATAAAAAAGTTAAAAAAAAAAAAAAGAAAAAAGCAAGGGAGATGAATCATACAGTCTCCTTGGTAGTCTTTATCTCTGAAATTTTATTCATCTTTTCTATATCAAAGTAAAGGGCTATTTTGTAAGATTTAAAATAAAATATACATCTGTGAGCATCTGCTGAAGGAATTAAATTCCTGTTAAAAAAATGAACTCTTTCTTCTCACCACTTTGGTGACTGTGGTTCTCAAGGTCTCTCATTCTCTTTTACGTTCTCTCTTGAATTTTGGTTGATTTTAATCTGTAGTGTTTCCAAAACTTCAATCAGCCAGGATTTTTTTGAAAATCAGGATGTTTTTACTGCCACTGTCATTAAATAAGAATCATTTATTTAATATTTTCTTTAAATTGACTCACATTTCACTTAAAAATTGGCCAGTGTTACTCATACAGTGTATTTTATTTTTTCTAATTATAATAAAATACATGAGATAATATAATCTTATGTCTTCCTTAAAATTATCTTTTAACATTTGGGAAAATTGAGCTGGAATATTATTCTGAGGTGGTGAATGTGGAGAGGTTAAATGTTAAGGAGTAAAATTAATACAAAATATTTAAGGATGTTCAAATACAAATATCACTCTTTGAACCAGAAACTGCAATCTAAGGAAAAGTAGACAAGAAAAAAGAAAGAAAGAGAGAGAGAGAAAGGAAGAAAGGAAGAGAGAAAAGAGGAAAGAAAGAAAGAAAAAGAAAGATAAGGAAGGAAAGAGAAAGAAAGAAAGAAAGGAAAGAAAAGGGGAAGCAGTGGTGCAAAGAAGATGGAAAAATAGGTCAATTCATGTCCAGCTGGTGCCAGGCTCTTGCCCTAATTTTGATCATAACATAGTATGAGTTGTAGATACTGGGAACAATATTACTGAGTATTGGAGCTATAACCAAGAATTATTTGTGCATGTGTGAAACAAGATGGCTTAACCATTCCTCACATTACAACGACATGGAAATATGAGGAGACAGGTGAGTAGAGCTATTTGAGAGCATATATGAAGGCAGGACTGGGGGACTACCAGGGAAATATACCGACACGCTACGTGGTGAGAATCTTAATAGAAACCTGAACGGGGTAAAGTTAGGAAACAAAGAAAGGCAAGCCTTGAAGTCTGCATAAGTAAGAGCAAATGTGTGCTTGGGAGCTTTAGGGAAATGTGGCCATGCTGTGTCTCACACCATTCAAATAACTTTTATATTTGTATTTAACACTGGTGTAAGGCTTATGCGCTAGGCACTCTTTTAAGTGTTTTATGAATGTTAATTCATTTCATTCTCATCACATACTTACCAGGTAAGTACTACTGTTATCTCCATTTTATATATTTGGGAATTGAAGTCCCAACGGGTTATCAACTTTCCCCAAGCACGTAGGAGAGTGGATTTGAACTTGGGAGTCTAGCTGGGTTCATCATTAGCAAATTCATGTTGCTCAGTCTAACCCACAAGTTAGACTTGTGGGCCTGATTGCTGTAAAAAAGAGACTCCTCTTTGGGGTAGAATGATTAATTGAGAAATTTGGACTTAATTAAGGTCATAAGCACAAGACATTCCCCTAAAGATAGGAATAGAACCAGGAATGCTGACAGTACACATTTAGGGCCAATAAGTGGAAAGAGGAAATTTTCCAAGTGTTCTGGGAGAGACATTTCCTAATTCTTAATAGAAGGTGCATATCAGAGTTGCTTTGTCTTTTTCTGGGTATTATGGTGTGTGGTTGTAAATCCTGGTACTGCTTTGGTTTCTTGGGCACTGTGAGAAAAACCTTCTGAAATCTAACCAGGTCCTGGAGACAAGCAAAGCCAAGAGAACGGGTGAGAAACCAAGCCTGACCCACTGGCCACTCAGAAGCCACCCACTTCAGAACTTCTAGACTCAATAAGTTTAAAACAAAGCATAAACACAATGTGGTAACTGGATGCTCCATTTCCTTGAGGAAATAATAATGAAGACATCTGTAGTGTCCAACTTTCAGACTAGAAAATAATGTGTTAGGTTTTATGTTTGCTGAAATAATATTGTTTTTTACATACTGTTATTTTAAAGAGGTGTTCCTAGAACTATTACCACTTCTCTCTAAATGTTCAAATTCATGTTCTTTAGGCCCCAGCATAGAATGGCAGACAGTTCAGTTGCTTAGAACATGGAATTGGTCAGCTATTTGAAATGATTCAAAATGATTAAAAATCATTTTGGCAAGATTCTTAACCTGTTAAGCCTTATTTCGCTGGTGAAATGCTGATAATACTGCCAACTGCAAATGTTTATTTTGCATATTAAATGAGCTAATATATAAAAAGTCACTGGATCTGGGTGGCTGCCATGGCTCAGCAGGCAGAGCTCTGACCTGCCGTGCTGGAGGTCTGGAGTTCGATCCCTGGTGCCTCCTGCCCATATGCAAATTAAAAAAAAAAAAGTCACTGGATCTATTGTCCAATAAATGTCTATTACTGTAAATAAATCTTTGAAAAATAAATGAATACTCTCTTTGAATTGAAAAGGGATTTCAGGATATGTTTCTGATTTTGATCTTTGTAACAGTTCTGTGGAGGTTCGTGGAGTAGTTATAATTATCATTTCTATTTTACACATTAGGAAAATGAAGTTCAAGAAATTATGTAGATTTAGGAAAAATGTATCCAAGCGGTAACTAGAAGACTGATTCAATTTTGTCATCTGCTTCCTGATTTTTTTTAAATTGCTTCTCCACCCTTATAGAAAAGCACTACATTTACATTTGAAATGGAAATAATTATAACTTCCCTATCCGCCTCAGAAAATAAAGAAGTTGCATGAAAGCCTTTGAAAACTACAAAGACTAGTCTAAGTATGAAGTGTTAACTTTGCCATAGTCTTTCATGCTTCTTGAGCTTTGACTTGCTGCCCTAAGGCCAATATAAATTGTTTTGGAAGTCGTTCCAGATATTTTCTTTTTTAGTTCCAGCATAAAACAATTTTTATAAATCAAAATCAAGAAGAAGAAAAGCTCCGAGAAAATTTTCTGAGAAGGTAGAAAAGTATAGTCAGGTATGAATCATTCTCCAATTGAGGACGTGGCCTATGATTCCTTAGACTGCAGTGAACTACGATTTCTTGCCTGAAGAGTCTCTCTATTGACCCTGGAAATGCTTCTAGATGTTATCATGCCAATAGAGTTGCTAACATTGAATTCTATTCCCCGTATTATTAGAATGCATCTGATTTAGTAATTAAGAAATTACTTTAAAAAGCATGAGATAATTTCATTAATCAAAGTGAACACCTTGATAAGGGGTTTTTAATGAACATAAAATAGATTTTCTTTTTCCAGAGGTAAAGTAATTCTCAGTAGCTTACAAGCTTATACCATATCAGTAACTAGGGGCTTCATGGGGAAAATCAAAGGCACATAAATCATTCATAAGAGATCCTCTGAAACATCAGCTTTAGTTTTCCTTCTGTAATAAACTAAGACCCTTCTTTATCTTAAGTGACAGTTAAGGGGGCATTCTAATTCTGTGTCTTAATTCCTCATTAAGGTGCATATTAATAATGTGATGCTTTCAAATAAAGTCAATTTTGCCCATTTATCTTCCTTTAGGAAGACACAGAGAAGTTGGCTTTTAAGTGGGAGTTGGCTTTTTATTGGCTAGATAAAATTCAAAGAATAAATTGGGTAGACCAGGACTGTTCCATAGGTTTGTGGTATCACTCTCACATCAAGCAAACCAGTGCTTTGAATCTAGTAGTAGCACAATAATTTTCTCAGAATGAATTGATGAGTGACTAGGACTCTTTTTAGGTTTTGGCTCTATAAGCAATTGAAACCATGACTTATGTTTCTATTCCATAATATTTTCATCTCTGCCTATTCTGTGGATATCTCCCAATTCTTACTGTTGTGTGTTAGGTCAGAGAATAAGCAATCAAATTGTATAGCGTTGAATATAGGTGTGCCAGTTTGAAAGGATTTATGTACCCTAGAAAAGTCATGTTTTAATCCCAATCGATCTTGTGGGAGCAAACGTTTCTTCTAATCCCTATTCAGCACTATAGGTTGGAAACTTGGTTAGGTCATCTCCACGGAGATGTGACTTAATCAATTGTGGATATTAAACTTGATTAGCTGGGGATGTGTCTTCACCCATTCTACATAGTCTTGATAAGTTTACTTGAATCCTAGAAAAGAGGAGACGTTTTGGAGAGAGTTCCTTTTGAGAATGTAAGAGCTGCAGAACCATGACAGAGGATGAGAGAACCACAGAGTCCACCAGCCAGCAACCCTTGGAGATGAAAAAGGAAAATGCCTCCCGGGAGCTTCATGAAGTAAGAGGCCTGAAGAGAAAGCCAGCAGGACATGGGCATGTTCGCCATGTGTGCTTCCAGCTGTGAGAGAAATGCTGAATGCCATTGGCCTTCTTGAATCAAGTTATCTTTCCCTGGATGCCTTAGATTGGACATTTCTATAGACTTGTTTTAGTCTAGACAATTTCGTAGACTTTGAACTGTAAGCTAGCAACTTATTAAATTCCTTCTTTTAAAAGCCATTCCGTTTCTGGTATACTGCATTCTGGCAGCTAGCAACTAGAACAATAGGGAACATTAGTTATTAGCTGTGGAATCTTGAGCGAGTCACTTAACCTCTTTATTTATTAACTTTTTTTTTAACAACCAAAATGCTGTTAATAATAGTATCCCTGCTTTATGGTTGTTGTGAAGTTTACGGGAGCTAATATCTATAAAGTGGTCAGGACTGAAATATAATGAGTGCTCAATAGCTAGCTTTCATAAGTGTTGCTATTTTCTCAGAAGGAACTCTCTCCAAAATGTCTCCTTTTATTGTTGTTAGAATTATTATTTAATTTTGAAAATTAAATAAAATTATGTAGCTGCATAACAATAAATATTTAAATTTGCTGGATAATTATCCATCAAAATAACAATTAAATTCAATTGAGTTAGGCATTAATTTTGTTAGAAATGTCCTTGGAAGCTGATGAAGGACAACATATCAGATAAACAAATAATATCAGCATACTTGCTGACAAATATCTGTGCATCCTCGGGCTGGCACATGACTTTAACAGCATGACTTTGATGGTTTACATTTCCAATGCGTCTATGATGAGAACAGACTGTGATCATGAGTATCACAGTTTTATTAGCACTTGTGTTAAATAGACATTAAGTATTTATGACCTGCCCTGACAATCACCAACCTCCGTTTCTTTCAGTTCAACCTTGGTTGTTATCATTTCTACTTCTACCTACCTGCTAATTGGAGTTTTAAGTTTTATGAGCTATTTAAATGTTTTTCCCTTAATACACAAAAACAGCAGTTCATGTAATTGCAAAAAACATTAGAAGATGAAGATAAACCCAATGAAGAATGTTTTAAAACACCGAAGACTTCCCAGTTGACTCCTCCATATATATCCCTCTAGGCCTTCTCTCTTTCTCTAACTGAAGGGAAAGGGGGTTGGGGCAGGGCAGGGGGAAGGAGAAAGAGAGAGAGAGAGAGAGATTCTACAGTGCATCCTGCTTTGTCATTAACAATAATGGGTTTGACAGGACCCAGCAGCCTTTGCTCTTTGGTCCCATGCTTACAAATTCAACAATCTCCTGTAAAGAGTTAAAACTCAGTGTTGGGCAGGGTGGGAGGGCTTGGCTAGCAGGTCAGGCTGTGTGGTGACTCTTTAGTGTCTACCGATATCTGATATGAGTTTTCTAATCCTAGGTTTGGGGAAATTGCCAATTTGGCGGCCATACTCAGAATAGAATTAGAGCTTCAAGAGCCCTCCAATTGTGTATTGTTTTAATCAGTCATGCAATTAAGCAAATTATCCTTTATTCCTTTTTCCTTGGGTGACAAGAATTCAGAGTTGATCATGTTAGAACCAACTTTGTGAACTACTCTTATTAAGGAGGAACACAAATCATATAAAAAATAATGCAATTATTTGCAAATAATTTGCTTACATCATTGCAAATAATTTGCTTACAATTATTTGTAAGCAAAATTTGTAAGCAAAATTAAATATTGCTTATAATGATGAAGCAATACTTTGGAAACAGTCCCAGTGCAGTACCACCAACTATAAAGAAAAGTGATATACTATGAATGGTATTTTAAGTTGGGATAATATTTTGAATGGAAATTAGGTGATAGTAATACAATTTTTGAAGCGTAATTTCCATTTCTGTGATTGTATTCCTAATACAATTGATTCCACAGCAAATCAACATCTCAATAAGGGAAAGTTCACAAAGATGTTTGTACAAGAATGGTTGTTGTATACAAGTTTGTGACAGGACAAAAATGTATAATCTCCTAAATGCCCCCAGTGGTATGGAGCTACAGATAAATTCTGGCACTCTGACATTCTTGGATACCATGAATTTGCTAAGCAAAATGAAGGGGCTTTGTGTTCACAGTCTCCAAGGTAGACTGTAAAGAAAAAGAGCAAGACACGGAACTGCATTCAGTTTCTGTCTGTTTGTGTAAAATATACGTAAAGGTCAGTATTTCTGTATCAATTTTCAAGAAGGATATAAAGGTAAAAACTAACAGTAGTGACTTTAGGGTGAGGAAATGAAAAGCAGACCAAAAGTGGATATTCAAAGTTCTTGTATAAAAAATTTTACCTTAAAAAAAGGTATGCTTTTATTTTTTTTTAGTTAAAAATTTTTTATTAAAATGAATAGTGTTAACAGAGAGAGGTTTTATGTGATATAATTCAATTTGATATTGAATGAGGGACAGGATTATATAGCATTTGTATTTTCTGTTTTCTATATTTCTATATTATTTGAACTGTTTACAATGAATATGCATTACTATGGGTTTTTTTTGCATTTTAAGGAAAAATGTTGAATTTTTAGAAAGGGACAGTATAAAGAAGTTAGGAATAGTTTAGACTCTTAAGTTATACTGCCAGTTTTCAAGTTCTGTGAATGTAGGTAATTTTCTTTATTTAATTACTAAAAGTGCTTGGATCACAGTAGATGCTAAAGACAACATGTGTTATTATGTTATTGTTATCTTAGATCATCTTTGTCTGCATTGCCAGTCTTTGTCAAATAAGGATTACCTGAGAGAAATAGACTGTGCCTTCAGAATGATTTTGGTATTAATAATTGAAATGGGCACTGTATTATTTTAACTATGAACACTCTTATTAAGCTTCTTAAATTGTCAACAATAAAGCATTTTACTCTCATGCGCGGGATGGATATAATCCTGTCTTTTCTAAACATAACATTGATTTGGAGAATTTTGTAGTTTGCAAGAAAGTATTCACAACTGACTGTGTTGCTTAAAGTATCCTTTATAATTGAAATGAAGCCGTCATCGACTCTTAGCCCAGAAATTGTTCATTATTCCTGCTAATAGTTCTATTTTAATGAGTTATTCGATAGGATTGTTACAGAGGGACATTCAACTCTTCCTAGCCAAATTGCTGAAATGGTGTGCTATTACAGGTTTCCAGAAACTCTTGTTGTAGGAGTTTAATCACTTTTATATGCTCATTTGTAGTCATTTGTATTCCCTTTAATAAGAGAGCACATACACGAGTGCATCTAAATACATGTATGCATTTATTCCAAAGATGTGTATCAAACCTGTGCTAGACTAAGTATTGTTCTAGGACTTGCCATATTTCACTCAAACAGTAATTCATATGTTGAGGTCATCCACAATGTTTTCCAAGTAAGATTGGGAGTAACACTCAGTTCCTAGATAATTATCTAATTATCTTATCTGTACCATTAGGGAATTGATATATCAACATAGTGTATTTTTGCTCGATGGTCTATTCCAGCATCTGGCCTGATCTCAGACACCTGCACTCTTTTTCTGTGATAGCAGTCCTTGCCTATGATAGTGGGAGAAAGAAAGTATCATATGTTGCCATGTTGATTGCAGATTGGGATACAGAATTATTCCCATTTTGACAGGATGATAAGACACGCAAATGATGGGGAGATTATTCCAAGAGGCAGAAGTTATCCAAAGGGTGTGGAGAGTAGGTGACACACAATACTAAATTATGAGCTAGTAGGCAGAGGATGAAAAGAAGTTGATGAAGGTATGGGAGAAAAGGTGAATGGGGGTGTGAGAAACCGTGTCCACATGCATAGTGCCTGAGCCCCACTTTGGCCATTTGTTATTCTGTGCCTTTGGGAAATTTCTGAATATTTCAGTTTTTTCATAGTAAAGTGAGGCTTATTAATAATATCAACAAAGTTGTTCATAGGGATGCTGTGGGGATTATATGAGAAAATACAGAATGCAGGCATTCTTTGGAGATATTGCTAATTCTGTTCCAGAATACCACAATAAAGCAAATGTCACAATAAAGTGAGTCACATGAATTTGGGGGTTTCTCAGTGCATATAAAAGTTATGTTTACTGTAGTCTATTAAGAGTGCAATAGCAGTAAGTCAGAAAAAAATACGTACATACCTAAATTGAAAAATACTTTATTGCTAAAAAATTCTCGCCATCATCTTGCTTCTCTTTGTGCTTTTATGTCATAGAGATAGTTTCTTTCCTTACACCTCAAGAACCAAACTCTGCTAGCTTCCAACTTTTCTTCTGCAGCTTCCTCACCTCTTTCAGCCTTCAAAGAATTGAAGAGAGTTAGAACCTTACTCAGGATGAGGCTTTGGCTTAAGGGAATGTTGTGATTCATTTGGTCTTCTATTTAGACCACTAAAATTTTGTCCAAATCAATAAGGCTTGCTTTAGTTTCCTAAGCTGCTGGAATACATTATATCAGAAATGGAACAGCGTTTTAAAAGTTTTTTTTTAGAGTGGCACAGTGGCAGAGTTCTTGCTTGCCGTTACGGAGACAGGGGTTCAATTCCCAGTGCCTGCCCATGCCAAAAAAAAAAAGGGGATTTTTTGGGGGATTTATTAAATTGCAAGTTGACAGTTCTAAAGCCATGAAAACGTCCAAACTAAGGCATCCAGAGAAAGACACCTTGCTTCAAGAAAGTCCGAATGGGTCCAGAACACCTTTGTCAGCTGGAAAGGCACATGGTGATATCTGCTAGCTTTCTCTCCCAGCTTCTTCAGTGGCTCCCCCGGGAGCATTTTCTTTCATCTCCAAAGAGCTCTGTCTGTGTGGGCTCTGTCTGTTCTGTCCAAAATGGTTCTGTCTTAAAGGGCTCCAGTAAGCAACTCCCCTTTGAATGGGTGGGTTTCTTCATGGAAACCATCTAATCAAAAGTTACCACCCACAATTGGGTGGGTCACATCTCCATGGAAACAATAAAAAAGATCCTACCCAGCAATATTGAATGAGGATTAAAAGATATGGCTTTTCTGGCTTACATAATAGGTTCAAACCAGCACAAGGCTGTTTCACTTTCTTATCATTTGTGGGTTCACTTTTAATTTGCTTCAAGAACTTTTCCATTGCATACACCACTTGGCTAACTGTTTGGCACAAGAGGCTTAGCTTTAGGTCTGTCTCTACTTCTAACATGCCTCCTCACTAAGCTTAATCATTTTTAAGTTTGAACTTGAAGCTAGAGATGCACAACTATTCCTTTTACTTGCATGCATAGAGGCCATTGTAGGGCTATTAATTGGTCTAATTTCAATATTGCCGTGTCTCAGACCTGAAGAAAGAAAGAGAGAGAGGGAATGAACGGTTAGTGGATCAGTGAGGACATACATAACATTTATCTATTAAG
Organism: Myrmecophaga tridactyla; assembly: GCA_004026745.1. Lineage (NCBI taxonomy): Eukaryota > Metazoa > Chordata > Mammalia > Pilosa > Myrmecophagidae > Myrmecophaga > Myrmecophaga tridactyla. Next base: position 39,634 of record PVIY010011149.1, on the reverse strand, counting down.
TTTGCCATCTTATACGGGCTCGGTCCATGGTGCCCCAAAACAATTACACTAGTAACATCAAAGAGCTCTGATCACAGATTACTTTAAAAGATATAATAAAAATGGAAAAGTTTGAAATTTTGTGAGAATTACTAAAATGTGACACAGGGATACCATGTGAGCACATGCGGTTGGAAAAATGGCACCAATAGATTTGCTGAATGTGGGATTGCCACAAATCTTCAATTTGTAAAAAATGCATTATTTGTGGAGGACGATAAAGCAAAGTGCAATAAAACAAAGCATGTCTGTACTTAGTATAATGTTTGACACATACTTAGGGTACAAAAATATTAACTCTTATTATAAAGTAATGAAATCTAATTATTTAGCCCATTTAGCTAAATAACACAATCGATGAAACCAAATGTAGATGAAATTTGGAAACTTCAACAAGCAGATAATTGGTATCAGAAAAAAAAATCAGGAACAGGTTGTATGATTTCAGGTTTAAGAATAGTTATGGGTTCAATATCTGTTTTTGCTCCCTAACTCTGGGAGGGCAGGAGATATCCACATCAGTATCAGTGCCTCACCAAGACAACTGTATCTTAACAAAACTCCATAGGGCTTGGCAAACGGTTTATGAAGCATGAAGCCTCACAGTCAGGACAATTCTGATATGTTCCCCACACTCACTGCTTATTTGGGAATAACTGAGAAACTTGTGTAGACAAACTAACTCAACCAATGGGTAAAGAGAAAGACAAACAAGGTCAAAGCTCACCAATGACATTGATGCTGGGTTCAGAGAATTGAGCTATAGTTGCATAAAACCTTCCCCTTTCCAGGGTTGGTCTAGGGTCTGGGGAGAAGCTGGTGGGTCAAATGGTCATGAGAGTGAGAACAGGAGGGATGAAGAAATTGAATACCATGTGAGGCCTCACAACGTATGGCTTAGGGCAGAAGTGAGACTATTTACAGGAGAAGCAATGGGTTTTTTAATGCATTCACGTTCTCAAAGTGTTGTCCATTTCTGTGCTTAACGGCTTCCTTTTAGGAAGCCCTATTTCTGTTTGGTGGGCCAGAGGGGTAACAAGAGTTCTACTTAAATATTTCCCTGGTCTATTTACTATAAAAGCACTAATATATTGTAGAGTCCCTTTCAGGCAACTGGCCTCCTGAAAAAAAAAGGCATTTTGCTTCTCTCTTTACAGTCAAGTTGTTCCCTATAAAGATGCAAATTGTAGTGCCAACAATAATAACTTAATATCTGTTGAAGACTAAGAAGACGGCAGAAAACCCATAATTTCTGACTTCCAGTGAGTTAATTGCTGTACTGTATTTCCTTGTTAGAAACTCACTTGCACCAGAAAAACACATTGACCTTATAGACCTTAAATCTCAAAATCATTTTCCACCTTTGCTAAAAGAATTGAAGAGCTCATTTGTCCCCATGTTTATCAGTAAGCATCTCTGCAAAGGGTGCCCTTTCAAAGCAATTCACGCTTTTGCTCTCAATGACTGTTTGGTTGTGGATAAAAAGATTTAGTATCTGAAATTTGGGACTGCACTTCAAAGAGTCTAAGATAAACCTTCAGCTTTTTATGTACTGTTACTTTAAGTCACTCTACCACTATCTTAAATGACGGCTTTTTAAACAGCTTCTAAATAAAATGCAAAACTAGGCATTGACAACTTTTTATAATTTTAACATGACATGTCTCTTCTGCCCGGAAAATGGATAAAATGGGTTATCCGGCAATTAACAAAATGTCCTGCTCCTCCTTTGGGTCATTATGTTTAAGAAATCATGAAGTTAGTTGATTTTTTTTGGACTCATTTTCCATGAAAGTTCTTTTTTATATTGTGTCTGACCAGCTTTACATTTAGCAAAGCCAGAACTCTTGATCTAAACAAAAGGTAATTATGAAACTTCCACAGTTGGAGAAGGCACTGAATTTTGTGTTCTTTGCATGGCCTGATTGTTTTTATAAAGTCAGTGTGAGTTTGTGTTCTTGACAAGGACTGATGGACTAAGTGTTACCATCATGATGTACTGCATTATTTATGTGCAGCAGCCAAATCCTATCTCTAGTTCGTCCTTTGCTGTCAACTAAAGAACTGCAGTATTCTGTATAAGAACAATTCACCAGGTCTGTAATTTTCACATAATTATCGAAATAAGAGCATAAAATTCAACATGCTATCATATGCCTTTTTTCAAGAAGTCAAAAGCTGTCTTGTGTCATTTACTTGTTTGCTCTGGCAACCCTCACCATACCTATCCAGAACAATGTCTAGCCTGGACCCAGTAGTCTACTCTCTGAAGACCTGTGCCCCAGCTCTTATTTCTAACCAGAAACACATTTGATGTCACTGTAAATTCTTGTCTCCAAATTCAACTGGGCCATTAGTGCTTTCTCTCCATCTTCTTTCTATGTTTCTCAAGGCAGCAACCTCCTATTTTCTGCAGCTGCGTGTTAGCGTCTACTCTTCACAAATCTCGGACACCATCACATCCTGAGCAGCCTGCCACACAGAGGCAACAGCCAACACCAGATTGGAAATCTCTTACTTTTTGTAACAGAGTCTACAAACATACAGGCATCCACATTTACCCAGTGCTCCTGTTACATTGGTCTCCCACCTCATGTATTAAAGGAAAATACTTCCACGTGGATTCTGAGGTCCAGCCTCATATTTTTTCAGATTCTGCCTTTGTGGTCCTTCTCTTTTTTTTCAACTGTGTCTTTAGTCTTTTCTTTTCTAAGTAGCTATGTTTCATCAACACTAAACATAACCAGGTTTCTGCCATTTAAAATATATTTTCCACACTCTCATTCCCACCCCACATTTACTTTTACGTCGATGACATTTATTCAGTATGTTCTATGTGTTGAGAACTTTGTTAAGCTTGTAATGTGTTACTTCATTTGATCTTTACTCATCACCGTTTCACAGACATAGAAGGTCAGAATAACTTGTCAGAGTTATGCAGCTAGTGCATGGCATAGAAGGATTACAAATCTGGTCTCTGCTTGACTTTTTCTTTTCTTTTCTTTTTTTTTTTTTAACCACCATATAACTTAGGGTCATCCGGAGAAACAAAACTGCAAATATTAAAAGATTTATTATAGGGATTCACTCACATGACCATGGGGATTGGCAAATCTGAATTAAATAGGCAGGCTGCAAGTTGGAAACTTGAATTCTTTCTGATTTCCAAAACCCTCAGTTCTCACTTTAAGACCGATAAATGATGGGATGAGACTTCTCTCATTGCTGAGGGCAATTTCCTTCCTTGACTGTAGATTCAATCAGCCATAGGTGCAATCAACTGATGAATGATGTAAATCCATCTATGAAATACTGATCTAACAATCAGGCCAGTACTGGCTTGATCAAACAACTTGACACCATAACATAGCCAAATTAACCATCACAATCACAATGGTATTTCCCACACCTTCATCCTTTAGTCAAATTCTTGGAAGAATCGTTTAGAGTCATTAGTTGCAATTCTCCATCCCTTTCACTCTTCTGCTGCAGCAGGTGAGCGTCCATTCCCCACTTCCGCGAATGTGCCATCATCCAGGTCACCTTTCCTAAAGCAAGTCAGCACTTCTTGACCCTTTGGTAACTTGATCTCTCAGTCATAGGTGATGCTGCTGCTCACTCTCATCCTTGAAAAACACCCTTGCTTTAGCTTCTGCGAACTTCACACACCTTTTCTTCTTCTTGGATCCCAGTATCCCCTTCTACATCCTTTAAATGGCCTCCACACTTTCATTTTTATCACCCCTTTCATTGCTATTCCAAACCTGTTCCTTAGTCCTTGTGTTCTATTAAAATGAGTGGAATAAGCTTTTTATGAACTTTTAAATGCATTTTTCGTCATTGATCCTCTTTCCTTGTGCCATCATGTCCTGTCAAACACCAACTTCCTGAAATGTTTTAGATTTTACTTCTCTGCATTTCCTTTGTAGATATTCCAATCTAGGCCAGCATTCCCTGACCGAGAAAACACCGCCTCCTCAGTGATCTGTCATACTCAGATTTTACCTCTTTGCGGTTGATTCTCTATGCTGAAGCATGGGTGAATTTTCTCATTTCCAAATCATGTCAGTGTCCTGCTTAATACCCTAAATTGGTCACTGATGCCCAAACTCCTTAAAGTTGTGTAAAAAGTTACTGCTTATCTTGGCTGCTGCCTTACCTCTTCAGTGCTGTCTTCTTCACTTCTCTCTAGTGAAATTGAGCTTCTTCCTGCTTCTCAAATACATGCTTTTCCTCTGCTCCTACAATTTGCACATTTCCTTCCCTTTGTTCCAAATCTCTTGTCCCACCTCGTCGATGATCTGATTTCCACTGATCAATGCTCTCAGATTGGAGGTGCCTTGCTCTGGGAAGTCTTGCCTGGCTTGGTGAATTTGGTGCTCCCCTTTTATTCTCCCTTGGCATAGCCCCAACATGCCATGGTAACTGCCCATCAGCTTAGCTGTATATCATGTTTGACTCTGAGAATGAGTGTTTGTCATGGGCCCCACATAGGGACACATAGATGGACTTTGACAAATATTAACTGAGTGACTGAATGGCTATTCCTCATAGGTAGAAACAGTATCATCACAAATACTTGCGACTTTTACTATAGGGTTGAATTGTCTGGTAATTTCTAAAATTTCAGCCAATTATTTTAACAGGGGTTCAATGTATATTCATATTAAATAGTAGCTATTCTGTTTTCCCCAACACAGTGAGTGCCCTTATTTTTGATGTACCCGATCTAGCTTCCTGCAAATGAGCTAATTTTTTCATAACTTATACTTCACAAAGAAAGTAAGTGCATGAATCCCACATTTGCCCTCTGGCAAACTGAAGGCAGAAAAATACAAACTAACATTCTTTCTTCCATTCTTCCTTCCTTTTTTCATCCTCTTTGTACTTCCTTTCCCTTATATAATAAATTGGATGAGCTTTAAAATATACTGAGGACTGAGTCCCACTGCCAGTGGCTCTGATTTAATTGGTCTAGGCACCAGGAATTTGAAAAGCTCCCCAAATGATTCTAATATGCAGCAAAGTTTGAGAACCACTGGGTTAGATCATCTCTAATGTCCCTTTCAATTCTAAAAACTCTAGGTTCTATTATTTTAAGGGACTCTCCAGAGTGTTTTAAAATACAAAATATGCCAAAAGATTTTTTTTTAAGATATTAGAGCCCCAAATATTTTTCTCTTTTTATTCAGTCTTCCTTGATTGGAGCTGTAAGTTATAGGATCTAAAATTCTAATAATCAAAACTCAAGAAGTGTTGTGGATTTTCTACTAATTCTAATTGTCCTCAGTTTGGTATCCCCTTAGCCTTTTAAAAGTTTTCTAGGGTGGTGCAACAGTGGCAAGAATTCTAAATTGAGACCTGGGTTCGATTCTTGTAGCCCATCCATGACAAAAGAAAAAAAAATGTAAAAGTTATCTATAATGAAAAATGCCCTCAAAAATAGTGGGACAAACCTCTGGCCTTTCAGTTAAGAGATACCCTGTTTCCAATTAGCATCAGCACAGTTCTGAATGAATATGAGTTTATTTATAAGTTGTGTATTGTCTGTGGCTGAATATGGCTATTTTGGAGCCCCGTGGAAACCAAAATATGAAATTGTATTGTCTTTTATTATAAGGATGCCCATTGATTTACCAGTGAAATGACAGTTCCTAGCAATCCAGAAAAATTTACCACTATTGGCATTTTTATCTTCTCATTTCCTTCCCTGCTTCTAACTGCAGGATGGTCTGGGATGTCAACTAAAATTTGTTTTTAAAATGCATACAAAGCTAAGAACCAACTCAAAACCCTTTGAAATTTTAAACTGGCCACCTTATAAGCTTTAGTTTCTGAGAGAAGGCTTTAAAATACAAATGTATGCAGTACACTCATTAGAATTTAAAACAAACGAGATTTCAATATTTGACACAAATGATCTCTTAAGAGGCACCAAAGTAAATCATGAGGTCTGTGGTTGCTTCAAAAATTGACATTTTGTTTTCTGCACAATTTCACAAGCAGTAAGTCATAAGGATGCTAACATTTTCTGTGAATTTTATTATTTTGAATATGCAAATTCTCATAAACATTACCTCAATTTAACTAGAGTTATTACTTACTTGTGTTCTGGGTTGGCTCATTTGCCAAATACTCTGTTTACAGTTTGATTCAAAATTCTGACGTGTAGAATTGAGGTCAAAGCTTTTTCTTTTTTTCATATTTTTAAATGAAATGATAGGAATATAACTGCCAAGTTCAATGGGAGTGCAATCATTTGATGACAAGGTTGTAATGCACAGATCTCCTTTGTTGTGGCTGTGCGAGAAGAATTTAGATGGCATCTATGTTTTATTTCACATATAAATTTCGATTGTAATACTCTTTATGTTTAGTTTGAGGAGATATTGAAAAAATTAGGTAATATATCCTGTTAGTGAGGTAACATGCTTGAGTGATATGTTACCATTATTTTGTGTTTAATCAGGATACAAATTTGTTGTAGAAATAGAAGCTGAGGACAAGGATGAAGGCTTAGACAAATTCTTAATGGCTGCCAGCACTAGTAAAAGAGCAGAGAAAATGGAAAAGCATGCATTCATCCAAATAAATTATTAATATATTTACATTGGTATGTAAATACAGGAATACACTCACACTACTAGTGAATACATTAATATATTAATATGTAAAAGTAATAATATATAAATCCATAAGTTCATTAACATATAAATACAGTAACATTTTTTTCAGTAGATGACTGATCCATATAAAGAAAAAGTTTAGCAGAAATGCCCTTAATTTTCGTGAAGAAGGAATCAGATATGTAGCTAAATCAGGTCCTATTACAATTATATTGCTGACAAAAAATCATTTGTGGCAATTTATTGCTATATATCAGTTACATTGTTCTCTTTTCTATTCTTTGAATTCATCATTCTCTTCCCTATCTCTAAAACTGCACACTTGCTTTTAATGTTAGCTGGTTCTAGCTCGTCCTTCAAGTGGCAGATCCTCAGGGAGTCCTTGCTTGACTGTCTATCTAAAGTAACTAGCTCTGCTTACTGTCTTTCTCAGCAGCCTCTTCTCTTTCCCGCTCCATTAGTGGTTTTTATTACAGTGGGAGGCTACCTTGCTTGTTTACCTTGTTTTTCATTATGCATCTCGAGGACAGGAACCATATGTGTCTTCATTCTGGCTGTCTATACACCCAGTGTAGACATTGGGGTGTCTTTATGTGGCACCTGGCACATGACTACTTGATGAATGAAACAGTGATTTTCTGACCTGTTAACTGGAAACAGACATACTAGCAGATAAAGAAAACTGAGCACTTGAACTGCAGGAAAATTTGTGTGTCAATGGAAGCTTTCCTGTACACCTGATTCCCAGAGCAGTGCCAGCATAGAGTCTTCTGAACATTAGAAGTTAGTTGCCTAGTTGTAGACTGAGTTCACAGGAAAAGCAAAACTACATCCATAAATATACAGAGTTTAGTGGTTTTATTTATTTGGTTTTTTTTTTTTTGCATTGTCCTCTTCAATGCTATACATTATTCTATAAGTGTATACACATGTGCCATCTAGCTTAAAAGATTATGGGTTGCAAATTGATAATGAAGTGAAGTAAGACAGACCCTGCATCACCCTGTACATGAGGTGACTGGCAACAGGTAAAGAGAAGGATGAAGCCAACACTGACTGCATGCAGAATCATCCCATTCTCGTCAGAACCCTGGAGACTGGGTGGAAAGAACAGGCAAACAGTAAGTTAAATTTAGCCTGCAGTGATTTCTTGCTCTTGGGAAAAATAATTGCTTCATTCTATTGCCAAAAGGCAAATCGGCATCAGCTTAATTTGCCTGGGTCTGCCATAAAATGGGGATGGAATCATAAAACATAGTTGGATTCAAATTAAACACATCTGTCCTAATATAAAGCAGGTGGAGACAGCCAGGCAGGAAACATCGCGGTATAACTTCACACAGATTACAATATTCAGAGATATATTTCAGGAGCCTGCTGACAAAAGAATACAGGACCATGAAATCTTGAACTGTCCTATTTTCCTCTACTGGGCCTGCCTCCTTATACTGGCTACCCTTTTTAGTTTTAAATGACTCTTCCAAGATATCCACTGGGAACAAACAGAAACAGAAAAGCACATTCCCAAAAACACTGATTTGAAGTGCAGGAATCTATTGCATTTTAATCAGGGTTTCTTATCTGAGCTGATGCTTTGTTGGATTAATTGAAATTACAGGAAATCAGAAGTCTTCACAATGCATTTAATTGGACATGAAATTCCAGCCAGAGAGTTTGTTTCTACTTAAGGGATTAGCCCGCATTTGTACTGAAATACTGGGTGTTTAGAGAAAACAATAGACTAAGATATGATGATTTTGATCAAGGTCACCAAATAATTTATCCAAAACAAGACATTTCTGAGAGTTGAAAAGGGGTTGTTGCACCTTTAGAGGTACAACACTCCAATGTGCCTTCAAGAAAGAATATGCTGTTCAGCTGCAAGGATTGCAGTTTACTGACAGCCTCTATGTGCTGTTTTCAGGATCCCACTTTAGCTCAGACTATATGGTCGATGATTGAACATGATGAGGGCACTAGTGAGTGCCTGGTCATTTCTGTCCTCGGGAGATGCCCTTAAAGGGTAATCTTTCCTCTGAAGTTGGATTGGCCAAGCCTTTGTCAGATCTGCATTGTACCAAAGCCCTGCCTGCTTAGCTCTGCTTCTACCTCACTTTCTTTTACAGGGGCCACACCTGCATCATAGGCTGAAGGCTTCCCACCACATCCAATCTTGCTTCATCCTCATTTTATGATTCACAGACGTTACTTCTAAATAAACATCTTTCACTCTCAACTTTGTCTTAGTGTCTGCTCCCTGGGAAACCTATGCGGCTGAGGTATGCTGTTAATAATTACTTATGGGACAACAGGGTTAAAGCAAGACCTCTGATACTTTAAATATGGACCTCCTCTACTTTGCTATTTGTTGGCCTTATCTACCTAACACCTTTACACATGGAGGCCTTTAGTAACCTCTGGCAGAACGTGACATACTGGAGTTGAATAAATTGAATGTTTATACTGTATTAGAAAGGCCAACAATAATTTCCTTCTTTTTTCTGTTGAAGAATCTTCTTTTTTTGTCCTCGCTTTTTTGTTGGTGTGGCCAAAGACCCCTCCTCCCCGCCCCTTTCCCCACTTCATTCTAAAAATTCTCACTAGAGTGCTTCATTTACACCCATGATTACCAATCCATGTTACAGCAAAACCTCTCCAGTTTCATACCTGCTTCATCAATAGCTTAATGGGCATTTTCACTCTGGATGGCCCACAGATCTCTCAAACACAATTCTCTTAAAACGAACCCCTTTATATCTCCTTATGAAAGATGGCTACTCAGTCATAAAGGCAAATTTTTTTTTAAAACAATCCAGGTTTCTTAATCTCCCTTAACCCCAGCATTAATTTGGTCACAGTGTCCTCTTGATTCTACTTTCTAAAAGTTGGTCAAATCTATTATCTCTTTTCTACCCTTCAAAAAGACACTGAGAATAAATATCAGTGATGGGTTTAAAATAGAAGATGAGTATTGACAAGTTTCATAGTGTAATAGAAATATGTAGACATAGGTGAAAAAAAAAAAAAAGGGCATAAAGTACAAGGACAAGAGAGAAAAAACAGGCCAGCTAAACAACAACAGGCATCTATGAGAGAGGATGAGAGGAGAACTGATTTGGTCACAGAAGCATTATATGACTGGCACACACACTTGGTAGAAAATCAACTAGATTTAGTATTATCACTTGGAAAGGGCTGCCATGGTGCCAAGAAAGGTTTCTTCAGACACTCAAAATTCCCCATAATCATGGGGTAATCAAAGAGACTAGAAAAACAGCCCCTTGGAGTATCCGACCTGTAAGTCCGCATCAGTAAATATCCTATTCAAAACATTGGGTGCAGGAGAGAGAGGGATCCGATTGAGATGTTTTTGATTCTAGATAAAGGTGCAAATCCAAGCCTGCATGTTTGAGAACCTCCTGAGCACTCACTGCCTTGGCTCATGCCTTTCCTTTCTCCCACAGGCATTGTTTCTGTCACTGTGAATACATTCATATAAACATACGTAATTTGCCTTGATCTGTTGGTATTGCTGCATCAATAGATCCTGATGTTGGAGATGTAGAACTACCATTTTGGATATTAATGACACCCATCAAAGGCAATGTTTGGGGGTTAATGTTCATCTTTATGCACTCTATGGAGCTAATACAGTCTGTTTTTGTTCTGACTCTATCAAGCTGTGCTGCTTGCTTGCATGCAAGACAGAGAAGCATGGTCTCAAGTCCAAGTTGGTGCTTGATTCCATCTCTAAAACTTTGGCAATAATAACTTTGCTTCTAGATAAATTACTGGGGGTAGGTGAGCGATGGTGGGGGACTTTTCATTTTTTATTCTATTACTTGGTATTTATATGCCGGATTGCGATTAAATGGTACTGCCATTGCTTTCTCCATCAATAGCTACCTCTGAAGAGGGTTAAGAAAATACTCCTCATCTCTTGTTGGGATTCCTGAAAAAAAAAAACTTAAAAACTTTAATGCCTAGTGCTTTTGACCTTAGCCTTACCTCCCTCCATTTGTTCTGATTAAATGCTGCCTGAGTGATTGCGCTAACACACAAATGTAGTTATGTACTTTCCTATGTTTATAGTCCCTTTATGAGTTTCCAATTCTTAAAGATAAAAATCCAAAATTTGGGGCACAGCATAAGGCCTTAAATTATATGATCTTGCTCCTTTTCTGACGTCATTTCCTCTCCTTGTACACATATATGCTCTAGTTCTAGTGGGCTGCTTGAAGTTCCTGGAATGAGCCATAATATGTTTCATTTGTACATGTTACTTACTTTGCCTGAAATGTTGAGTCTGCACCCCTTCCTCTTCTTCATCATTGGGACAGCGGAATCATTTTGAAAGTTTCTGATTACCCCATAATTGGGAGCATGTATTCTAATCGCAGCTCTCAAAACTGCACGGTGTGATTGTTCCTGCATTTTTTTCTCTCTCATACTAGACGTTATACTACTTGATGGTAAAGACTTGTCTATTATTTCTGTAGGTTCAGGATTTAGTTCAGGGTCTGACTTACAACAAGCACTCAATTAATGGAAGGATAGATGGAAAAGTCAATAGATAAATGGAAGGGTAGTTGGTGGCTGGCTAGTTAAATATATAAAGAGATAGAAAGAAAGAAAGTCTATATTGAGTTGTCTTTCTCAGGTTATGAGCCTTCCCCCTTTAAGTATACTCTATAGAACACTGCCAGAGTTGTCTTCCTGAGTTATAGATCTGACCATGTCAAAACTTTAAAACCACAGATAATTTTCAGTGGTGCCCCAACTTATAAATAAAAGTGTTATTTTTTAATCTTTCCTGATCTGACATAACAACACTTCCTTCCACTATTCCCAACAAAGTATTCCATGGCCCACCATATTAAATTATTTGGTAATCCAAAGGCACATTTATTTCTTTATTCATTCATTCGTTTATTTTAAGGTTGTCCTTTCTAAGGTCTCTTCCAGTGCTAATGTACTATTTTTATCCATTATCTTAGTATAGTTAAATGAATATAAAATTGACAAAAATCAGGCCACAGTGGCTTGGCAGGCAGAGATCTCGCCTAACATGCCAGAGACCTGGATTTGATTCCCGGTGACTGCCCATGCAAAAAAAAATTGACAAAAATCTTAATGACTATTTTCATTTTCCTATTTAGGAAGTTCCCTTTTAAATTGTAATGGCTCTTATCAATCAGATTCAAATCCTTTCCAGGCAATAAAGTCACACCCTTGGTTCTACCTGAAGTATGCTTTTCACTTGATTTAATTAGTACCATTTGGGCATGTCAATATGCTCTGGAATAATACCCTTAAGATTTCTAGAAGTCCTATATCTAGCTGAAAAGGTCTTTTAAGCCCCACCTTAGTGCTTAGAAATATTTTCAGAGTCTGATACCTCTATTTTTTTATTTGATCTTTATTTTGACACCATGTCTTTCTGGCAAAGCCCTGGATTTGATCGATCGCTTAAGAGGCTGGTGTTGGTTAGCAGGTTATTTTCTAGCACAAGTCCTCGTCCCCCTAAATTCCTTCTCTTTACTTTTAAAACGACCAGTTCTTTGTTTAGCACATCTTCTTTTTCTGTAATACCTTATCATATGCAGCTATTAAGAGTCCATGGATACTCTAAACATTCTGCCTAGAAATCTCACTGCTGATATTCAAAAGTTATTCAAGTGCGTTTTCTATTTCCCAGTTACCTCAGGTGACAGCTTTACCAATTGCTTCTCTCTGCTTGACGTGGGTAGTCATTTTTCTAGCTTTCCATAGCCATTCTGTCACTGATTTTCCAGCTTTCTTCTGCTACCCTGTTCCAAGGCCAAAGCTACATACTTTAGGTCTTTGTTATGGCAGCAATTTATTCCTCTATTGCCGTTTTTCTCTTATCTCTTCATGCTTCTCTCCTCTCTCTCAGGCAGGATCACCCGAATTTACTCTCATGGCAATGGCAAGGTTCTGAGAGAGGAAATAGAAATGTGCAAGTGCTTTTATAAGCCCCTGCTGCCGTCAAGTCTGCTAACATTCTTTTGGGCACAACAAGTTACATAGGCAAGCTCAGATTCTAGGGATCCAGAAGTAAACTCAACCTTTTCAGTGAGAGGAATTATGAAGTAACAGAGCCAAGTGTGTGGACCCAGGGAGACTATTTTTCGGAATAATTAAGGAAACTAGTCTATCACAGATATTTAGGCTAATCTTCAACAAATTAGACAATATTTCATTTGTATTTAAGGAAGCTCAGATGGAATTAATGGCCTTCAAAATGCAATGTTTTGATTATAAAGTTAAACTGTACTATGTTATATACCGCTTTTCTTAAAATTTTGTGGTTTCAAGTGGGTTTTGCATATCTTACATGTAAATCTAGGTAGGGCAGTGAACTTTGCCTAAGGAAGATCAAAGGGGTATGTAATGTTTTAGTGCCCAAGACAGAAAAAGAAAATCAATCTCTCTTTCTTATTCCTCAGGTGATACTTGTGATTCCAATCCTTGTGAAAATGGAGGTATCTGTCTGCCAGGATTGGCTGATGATTCTTTTTCCTGTGAGTGTCCAGAAGGCTTCACAGATCCTAACTGTACTAGCACTGTGGAGGTTGGTAAGTGCAAGATTTAAACATTTTGATAGTTATCTACTTTATTTTCATGAATGACTGACAAATTTGGCTGTGTTGTGTTCGGAGGACTGCTGTGTATTGCTATTTAATTTATTGCACTGTATAACTCTCAATATTTCTCATGCTTAGGTATTATTTACACTACATTTTTATTAATTGTATTCTCAAATAAATCATTTTTCACATTTTTAGTGCTTAACACTCTACTTAAAGGCACTGCAAAGATACTTGATCATACGAAATTTCCTACATCTCTAATATTAATATAAATCTAAAATACCATTTTCACTGCAAAATTATTCCCAAATCAATTTATTCAAATGAAATGGGATTTATTTTAGGGACTGCTAATATCCATCATTATTTTATAGCTATTGTAATCATTCCTTTTCAAACAATTTAAACATAATATAGAAAATAAGAGAATATTCCAACTGCAATGATCTTCAAAGTCTTTTCAAAACTTTCTCTCTACAAAAATCAATTTTGGTGGGGTATGGTCACCTTTAGAAAATGCTTATAAGAAAACAGGGGCCTAGACTGTAAGCTTTTAGAGCAGGCACATTAAGTCTGGAGTGGTGATTATTATTTCTGGATTTTGAGAGGCTGTTATATATATATATAACCTGATATTTAGACATAAGAACGAAGACGAACAGGTTGGGGTTAAAGTAATTCAGAACATAGGGGTAAGGAAGATGGTGTCTATATTTTAGAACCACACATACTCTTTGAGACCATTGGAAGAAAGGTTTATTTGGTCTGAAACTGAAATTTTCTATAGTGCATAATCTAATTCAACCTACCTATAAAAGAAAATCAGTCAATGATTATATTTAGCTTTTTTCTTTTCATCTATGAAGTTCTCCATTGGCATGTATAGTTATAGATTCAGGGTAAATTGTATAGTTTCCAAATAGCTCCCCATTAGAGAGATTGTTGTGCTTTAAACTAATTTAGCACTATGTAAACTTGTGCAGAACTTTTCTCTCTGATTAAAGGTAATACTATGGTTTTTCTATCTTGGTATGAAAAAAACAAAATGAATAATAATCGTTTAATACAAGAAAACCAAGCATGTTTTAGTGAACATTCTGTCAACCAAGATAAACTTTGAAAAACTCAGAGATTTTGAGAGGTTTTTAAAAAAATAGTTTCGAAGATGAAAATTATGTCTATAATTTATGGTATCAGTTTGTGTTATACATCATTTTGTCAGGTGCATTTAACCTAGTTCCTTATTCATATAGGAGGCCAGTAACTATTTGTTGACTGCATGAAAGAATGACTAAATAAAACCATTTGCTTGCCATTTTTGGCCACTAGTTATTGGATTTTAGCATGCTTTCTTTTTGAATGTGTTTTCCTTGTATATCCTACATTGTCTGAATATAAGTGCATTATTTTTCACTTAATTATATTCCTGCTAGAAATATAATTGAAAGGTTCATTTAATTCAACTAAAAGGCTTTTATTAACTTGTTGATATTTTGGGGGGGGTTGATACAACATCATAGAAATAAAAATGTTTTATCATCTTTAACCTGGTCCCCAGATATGCACAGTTGAATTTTAGAGTTTAATATGAAGAGGATATCCTGAGGAATGTCTTCCTCTCTGAAGAAAATTATATTCATAAATACTCCTAACAGGAATGTATGAGTAGAATAAAAATGTAGTGTTTGATTTTGGGCCCTCTAACCTGAAATTGGCAGGGCCTGAGATTTGTAGCATGTGATGTTTTTCTCACTGCTTGAAAGGGTCAAACCTGGAATCCAGAGACAAATGTATTTCAAATAAGTAAGAAATGAGTTCACATATTTTTAAAGTAAATACTTAAAAACTTTTGGTACTTTCAACAAAAATATAGTTTTAAACATTAATTTAGCATTCATAATATTATCAGAAGTAAGTACATTGTCATATTCTAATTAGTTCAATGAAACATTGAGAAATCAAATGCTTATGGAATTAAATTATACTCAGATTAATTATTATATATTAACAAACATCTCTGATATTTGTAATGGAGTAGATATATTTTGTTATCTGAGGGTCTCTGTTTCTATGATATGTTTCATGTTCCCCCATTTCCATGAAGTTTATTTAGGGGTTCTTGGAAAAAATATGTCTATTTTATGTTTGTTTTATCCTTTAGCATACCATGTTAGCAACACCAATTTCAATGTCATATTTTGGTTTCATAACATGAAAGTAATCGAAAACCACTGTCCTAAAAGTTTAAAATGTCCATAGTATCTTAACTATAACTTTCTGTATTTTGAAATATTATTTTAAAAATAGACATCTCTTTTCAAGTAGATACTTCTTTAAGACAAACCCTTACCTTACCTACTACTTTTTTCTTAACTCCATATTTTCTTACTTATAATCATGAATATTTGCTGAATTAAAAATAGTTAGCAGCTGTGCCTTTAATGTCTAGCCTATCTCCCTTTTTGGTTTTTACATATTTTTAAAACTAATTAAATTGGGAAAAGTATTTGTAACATCAAACATTAACTACTATCCTAACTCTTCAGTTTATAAAAATCAACTGCATTCCTGGGCTTTTTTTGGTAAGATAATTGTTTCCCTACTGTTAGTTAGTAACACTGTGGAAAGCAGAAAATGTACTGGAATTTTATAAAAAGAACTCTGTAGATATTTTTAAGTGATACTGTAAAAGACAAAAGATTTAAGCTGTCACCATAACTGTGTTTTTACTTACATATTAATCCCCCCTAAGATGCAGGTGTGTTTGAGTCATCCTTTAACCTTTTCAAACCATAGAAATTTTATGATTGTATACAGTTTTTATTCTCCTAATTCTTAATTTCCAAAGAGAAGAAAATAATTTTGCCTATAATTTGCTTAGGAAAAAGTTGTGTTTTGATCCAAATTAAAAATATATGTTTTTATCCTATTTATGCTACAACCAAACATATGTTCTCTTTCTTGCAGCACATCTGGAATGGATAATTTCAAATGCATGCTATTCTTAGAGATTAAAAACCTCTTCATGATTTTACTCCAAATGTCACTACTTTATAGCAATTTTGTTGAAAATTCTTCATGTTACTTATTTCAAAAGTCCAGTTTTGTACTTTTAATCTACCCTAGCAAAGCATCAAATAAGCACAAAACACTTCATTGCGTTTGCAATCAATCCTCACATCACTTATATTCCAGTGTTAGATGGGAAAGCTTGGAGAAATTGACTTGCTCAGGTTCATGCACTACGTTCTCTAGACAACACTGCTTTTCATTGGATTTTCTTCTGTCTGTTCCAATATCTGTCTTTACACTTCTCTTTCTTTCTCTCTGTCTCCCTTCATTTACATTGACATTCAATGTTCTCAGTCTCTTAGAATTTTTAAGATTCGCTGCTCATACCCATAAAAGGCAGTAGGAAGACATTTTCTTGAGCATAAGAAAGGGGAAAAATGTATTTCACATCTTCAAGTTTGAAACTGCCCGTCATATTAGCAGGTGTTGGCACAGATGTGCACCGGACACTACGCTCTTCCCCAGAGGATTCACAGAGACACCACCATGTGGCTAAGCCCCTAATTACTTCCCAATTACGCACTGATGTTCCTGGATGGCGTTGTGTACTTTGGAGCCAAACATTAGCTCATTTGTTCAATAGAAATTCTCTATTACCAGTGAATATTGTAATAGGTGTGCTATCAGAGAAATATTGTAAACTAGGAACAAGATGAATGCTTACAACTCAAATATATAGCATATTAATGTACCTATGGGAAACAAAAATAGGAGATCAGCATAGGTTTTTTTGTCCCTTATTTTGAATGAAAGCTTAGTCTTCAGTCATTCTTAAGCAAATATTTGTAGAGTATCTATTAGATCTTACGTGGTTGCTGGAGATGCAGTGGTCAACAAATCCACAGAATCTTCAGTCTAGCTGGGATTTTCCCAGATTCACATATCTGGGAAAGCAGATATATAAATAAAAAGATAAATATAATATGATATACATATGGAACCCTGAGAATATAAACGCTATCTTAATCTGGGTGTCAGGGAACTACACGTGCCTGAAAAAAAATATCTAAACATAATTCTAGAAAATAATTTTAATTTAATAGGAAAGCTAAAAGTAAAAGCCAGGAAATGAGAAAAATCACAGAGAATTCTCTGAACTGAAGTTCAGTGTGGTTCAAGTTGAACATCTAGGAAGCTGGCCAGCAGTAAGGCTGTGGGGCTGACAAGGGGCACCTCCTGCAGAGCCTTCTATAATGATTTAAGGAACTGGACTTTATTCTAAGAGCAATGAAGAAGATTTGTCCTTCTGGATGTTCAGTGTAACTGCAATATAGAAAATGAATTTGAGTTCAGTAAGGCTCTAGATGGGGGATGGTTTAAGAGGCACTGGAGCTTTCAGACCAGGCACGACCTTTGCTGGGTCAGAGTAGTGACAAAGGGGATGAAGGAAGCAGAGGAGTCCGTAAACATTTAGAGGAGAGTATAGACAATTATTAATGGCTTGTGGGACTATTGAGGAAAAAAGAGTTTGGAGAAAGGGAGGAGTCAAGAAAAAGCATCCCCAGTATCAGACCTGAGCATCTGGGTGTCATTGCCCGGGATAGTGTAAATTGAGAATATATGGGTTTGGGAGGCAAAAACTGAGCTCAAGATTTCACATGCTGAACTTGGAGAATTTGCTATACACACTCTGTAGCTAAGAATCAAGCATTAGATGGAAGCACAGGTTTGAGGGTCACAATCATTGCAGGTGGTTATTGAAGCTTGGGGAATAGATGAATCTGCCCAGAAATAGAAAAATAAAAAATAAAAAATTAAAGAATAGAGGACCTGGAAATGGAAACTGGTAAGAAGCCATCAAGGGCCAGGTAGAGAAAGTCAAAAATATAAAGTGGCATGAGAAGGAGGGGTCAGGAAAATGAAAGAAATAACCAAGTGTTTACCCCAAAAGTTAAAGTAAAACTGCTTTTCAGTGTGTGGATGATCAGCACTGTCTAATACTGTGGAGAAGCTGAGTAAGGTAAAAATGTAGATTAATTACATGTGATTTATGAATGGCCTTGTCACAGTCAGTTTTGTGGAGAAAGACTAGACTGTGACATATGGAAAAATTAATGAAATGTAGAAAAAAAGGTTAAAGCAAACATCAATTTTTTCACTTGTTCATTCATTAATCAAATATTTTTTGAGTATCTAATACGTTCCATCCACTCTTCTTTGTACTGAGGAAATAACCATTAAGCTATTAAATTTTTTTTTGGTCTTCATGGATCTACTATTCAAATGAGGAACTAAACAGGAAAGAGCAAGAACCACACTTCTACACTTAACGTACAAAGTTCTGTATAAAAATAAAGTCAAGACAGGCATGAGATAAGGAAATTGACGTATATTTTGGGGTAAGGCTGTTAGGAAAGGTTGAGAAGCTGATGTTTGAATAGAGAGTGGAACTGAGAAAAACTTCATTGTGTAGGGATGGAGAGAGAAAATAATAGTTGAAAGGGGAATTTGGGTCAAAGGAGGTTTTCCTTAAAATGGAAAAATTTGCGGTGTCATTATGACTCAGAAATATTACATAAAACCTATTCTTGTGTTTTAGTAAGAATCAGCTATTTCAGATGACTCAGAGAAATTTCAACAATATTTGGTAAAGATTCAACTGATTAAAACTATCCATTTGAAAGCAGAAGATATAAACATTGGAATTCAAATAGTAATATAAAATCCATCATTGCTTTTGGAAAAATAACTTCAACTCCCTGTGTTATTGAGAATGGTGCAGTACTTTCATCCAGGGGTAGCAGAATCAATTTTCCATTTCACTTATAATTTCTCCCTCTTTATCCCCTCTACAGTTGCATCAACTTCTGACCAGGCATTCTCCTTTAGAAAAATAAGCATGACAGTGTTGTATTCTGCTCTAACCTCTCCTAGTCTATCTATTGTATTTCATCCAAACCTATTTCCCTTTGGTAATTGGCAGCTCTTTTCTAACATGAATCCAGAGTCTCTTAAATATGTTTTCCTCAAATCCCCTGCTAATCTGTCCTAGTGCTTCCATTTCATTATGAGAAACTGGTTATGTTTACCCCAGAAAATAAAGCCTGTCCTACAAATTAAAAAAAAAAAAAAAGCAAGTTGCACTGAATATTTTCTTTTATGAATAGCCATATTCTTCTACCCGAAAGATCACTTCCGTTTATCGTTTAGGAGGTGTTGCCTCGCAGGATATCAAGCTTTGAATTTACGTAGATCTCTGGGGTGCTATAAGACTATTTTTAGATTCTTGAACTTTGGTTACCAAATGAGGGATTTGGTAAATTTCAGTTAAAGTATTCACATAGTAGATGAAATTATGCATAGTTGTCAGGGTTTTTTGTTTTTTTTTCCCTTAAGATTAGTTTTGAACCAAGAAAGGAAAGTTCTTGACTAAATTCCTCTAGAAATTATTATAATGATAACTAATGTGCATGAGCGAAAACAGTTTCTCAAAAGTTGCTGGCCGTGGATGATTGCTAAGAAATTTTCTGATCAAATTGTGTCAAAGGAATTTATTTTCAGAGTTGGATTTGCTTAATTCTCTAATAATAATAACAAGGATTGAATATATGCTCATACAAACAATTCAAATTGTACAGTTAAGTTGATAGAGTTAATAATTTAAAGAAAAATTTGTATTTAATTTGTGTATATTACATAAAAATAATTTTGCTTTTTAGGTATAAAATTTCAATAATATAACCTATAAACTCATTAACATATTGATTTTAAATCTTTCTACTTTATCGGTAACTACAATGATTAGGATTTGCTTACTTGCAACCAAATCCTAGCAATTTATATATTAACGTCAAGAAAAACAGAACTGCAAAGAACCTTGGAAATTACTAAGTAGAGAAACCCCCACAGTCCCAGTCCAAGGATCATAGCCAGTTTGTGGTAAAGTTTTTATTTGTAAGCAAAGGCGATGTAGCACATTAAGAAAAAAAAAATGACTCATGCTATGTTAATCAGTATCTTTTTTTCTGAGTATGCCCTTATTCTCAATTGGAGATTGTTTTAGTTTCCTCGTTGCTAAAGCAAATACCATGCAATGGGTTGGCTTAAACAACTGGAATTTATTGGCTTGTGGTTTTGAGGCCAAGGGAAGTGCAAATCAAAGCATCATCTAGGTAATGCTTTCTTCCTTTTATGAATAGCCATATTTTTCTACTCCAAAGATATTCCATGAGACTGGTAGTCTGGGATGGCTTGCAGTGAACCTTGGAGCTTGGCTTTTCTATCACATGGGGGTACACCTGGCAGCCTCTCCTGGCTTCTCTCTTCATTTCTGGGTCCTTTTGACTTTCAGCTTCTGGTCACAACCCCCTGTCTGGGTTCTGCGTTATAAGGCCCACATTAATAGGATTAAGACCTATCCTGGGCCACACCTTAACCAAAGTAACCTCATCAGAAGGTCCTGTCTACAAGGGTTCACACCCACAGAAATGGATTGAGTTTAAGAACTAGTTTGTCCTTAAAGCCACCACAGGGATAAATCTTTTGTGTGTAAAGGAAGAGTGGATGTGTAAGCTTTTTCTGTGTAACAAATCATCACAGCATTTAGTGGATTTTAACGACCATTTATTTAGCTCACAGCTCTGTAAATTGGCTCAGTGGTTTTTCTGGTCTGAATATCTTGCCAGATCTTTACAGGACTCATATCTGTGTTTGCAAGTTGTCTGGTAGGTAGATTGATGCAGGGTGGTTTAAGATGGGCTGC
The DNA here is from genome assembly GCA_004026745.1 of Myrmecophaga tridactyla. NCBI lineage: Eukaryota > Metazoa > Chordata > Mammalia > Pilosa > Myrmecophagidae > Myrmecophaga > Myrmecophaga tridactyla. The sequence continues at coordinate 18,581 of PVIY010011149.1, read as the reverse complement.
CCAGGGTGGTTGGTTTTTGCCAGATGAGGCTTCCTAACATAGTGGGAGTTTCAGAGGCCCCAAGAACAGTAAGAAAGGTCTACTGCCAATATACAAAAACTTTTCAAATCTCAGCTTGTGTCACAATAGCTAACATTATTTTGATGGGATGGTCAGCAACTGCAAGTTGCTAGGGTAAGGATGCAAGGAGGGAAAGAATCTATGGCCAGTTTTGCAAACTATGCTTTTCCTTTTTCACTTTACTTTTTCAAGAGCTCCTGTTGACGGTGAAAACATTGATAAACATATACGCATATTTGTGGATATTATTTTTATGTTATTGGCTGTGAGAATGCAAATTCTAGTAACAATTCTTTTATATACTCCCCTGTGATTAATATTATCTATAAGGGAGGAAGAGGTTTTAAAAAAAATGTCCTAAGAACTATTTATTGAAGAGTGCTTTGAAAACCATTGCTTTTTTTCTTTCTTTGTTTTGTGTATATGTTATATTATATAATAAAGAAGTTAAAAAAATAGATAAATAAAAATTTTTAAAAATCATAAAAAAAGGAAAAACTTGATTATTTTCTGTTTATTTTAGAAAAATATACTTAATAGTTAAGTTAGACAAATGAAAATGGAAAAATGGCATTAAATTGGAGTCGTATGAAGTTGGGTATGGCACTGACAAAATGTACAGTGCTACATACTTATGAAAATGAAAAATACTCATTTATCATGAGATAGACTGCAGTGGAAACTTTAGCTTTAAACTGTGGGGAAATTTTCTGAGACCTTTCATGGAACAGAGTTCTACAGGATTCTCAGAAATAATTTGTAAAATATTTAAAACATGCCCAACAGTCTTTAAAACTCCCCATCCTGTTACACGGTTTTATCTGTGTTGATTTCAGCATGAATTTATTTCTTAATTCTAAGAAATTGCAACTATTGTTTGTTTCCTTTTCATTGAGTTAATTACATACCAATCTATGGTATCTTGAATAGAGCATGTCATTAAAATAAACATTAATCTTTAAATAATCATGACAAGGCATGAAAATTTTATCATAACAGCATAATTGATGTGTTGTTAAAGAATGAGCAAAATGTGCCTCCCGTGATTGCAAGAAAAACAAACTAGAAAAAGAAATGAGTAATTTTCTCTAGGTTGCTTTACTGAATGTCAATAAGAAAGAAAATGAACGGTGTTTAAACTGCTTTTGTCTTGGTATATTGCCAGCTATATTTAAGAATTTACATTTTACATACACTTTATTGATATTCTTCATTAAAACTATAATACATGAAGAATTTGGGAAATACAAAAAAAAGAAATAAAACTTTACAGTCCTGACAGTTTATATATACTTTTAGTTTTCTTTGTATTGATTATCTATGCTTAGTAAACTATCCATATATGAATATATAGCCATATAGAGTAATATAAAGAGTGATAGCAATAAATTGAATCTTTATACAAATAATTGAATCTTTATACAAGGTTGAGAATGTGTGTATGTTTGTATATATGGATGTGAATGAAACTTACAGTATATATATAAATTTTTTAATCATAAGATTTAGTTTTTCTTCACTTAACGAATTTAACATTTATATAACATTGACATCTTTTCATTTCATTAAAAATTCATTCCTAAGATCTTTTAAAACATTCCATTGTTTACCATCATTTATTTAAACCATCCCCTACTTGGGGACATTTCCATTGTATGTAAATGTCCCCAATTATAAACATTTTGTTAACACGAGTATAAACAAATTTTATCTACATTCAATATTGTCTCAGAGTAAATTCTTAAAGGTAAGTAAGTGGTGGGGATATGGCTTATTTGAGAAGTTTTAATATCATAAGAATTGTATAGAAAAGCCTAAACAGTTCTATATTGATGGATTTATAACGAAAAGAAAGCTTAGTAGACTTAGGTCCACTTTATCATAGTACTGTGAATTTAGAGTTATATGATTTGTATATTTAGGAGGTAAAAAAATATATTGGAGAGCAAAAGAAGAGTCTATTATCTCATCAAATATATTTCTTAAATAACATGAAGACTTTCATGTTTACCTGAAAACTTGATTATTATGGTAGCCCATAACTCATTTTTTAAAAAAGGACAAATTAAAAGTGGATATAATAAAGCCATAGATAAAACTATGAGGAAAGGACAAAAAATAAGAACATTAAGAAAAGGAGTAGACCTTAATCAAATATAGCTTAAAATTGGCTCTAGAACATCTAGAGTATGGAACAGTTTTATGGTAACTGAAGTTATGATGTGATAAAGCAAGCCAAAGAAACTATGATAAAGTTAGGAAGTGAGAAAATAGTATCAGTTGGAAAGAAAAAGGATATTGGATGAAAGACAGGGCACATGTTCTCATTTTTTCCCATACCACTGTAACACAGGAGGTGGAATGAAGAGAAGGAGGTATAGCAATAAGAATCATTGAAAATAAGTATGTTGATAGATTTTAATTAATTTCTTGGGACTACTAGAAACACCTTTTGTAGCATCTACCATTAGGAAATTGGATAACCTAATTAATCAACAAACCCTATTGGCACTGATTCTGTGCAAGAATCATGCTAGGCACGTGAGAAAATCCTATAGTAAAGCAAAAGTGTTGCTAAAGTGGAATATAAGACATGGATCCATTCTCAAGGAGCTTAAAGTAGGCATCATTGTGTGTGTAGGTTTATTTGGCCCTATTGTCTAGAAGCTGTAGGATAACTGAGTGACATCTCAAAGTAACTTTGTACTATAAGACAATTTATCGTCCAACATATATCAAAGTATTTATGTGAAAGCAAGTGCTGTATTCCATATTACTTAAAGTGCGGTGGTGACACATTTTTTAAATGAGTTGTATAATGAGAAAGAATTTGGGTGGAATCCTTTTCAGAAGATATTTAATTTTACCCTTGGAAAGGATAAAATTCACTGAGTTATAATTAATAAATTATATAATAGGGAGCCATTAGCACTTATACTCTTTCTTTTATTTTAATCACAGCTTGGAAATTAAAGTAAGGGAGAAATAATTTCATTCCTCAGCAAAATGCCAATTGAGAGAACAAAGATAAGGATATCTGTTTTCTAACATACTAACCCTTTGAAAATATAACAAATTTCAAATAAGAATTAACATCTCCTTTACATAATATTTTGTTAAATCCCTACAATATCTTTATCAGATAGAGTTTCGATCGAGAAATCAGATCCCAAGTTCTTGATCCAAAGCCTAGGGAATCATTGGGTACAGAATGCATTATTTCTATTAAATAAACACTTTCAAGAACAAGACGTGTTGTATGTCAACCTAGTTCTCCTTCAATCAGTCGCTTGATTCTTCAGGAGATACTTAAATTGGGGCGCATGGCAGAACAGCCCCTGGCTTTTAAGGTTACCTTTCAACATTATTCAACAATGAAGATCAAGCTGTGTAACTCTCCACAATTACTTCTTGACCCGAAACTTCTTGGTAAGGCTTACCTCACAACTAGCCATGCCAGTTGCAAGGTCATCATGCAATGAACATTGAAGGGGGTGGTGCAGATTCTATTTTATGCAATTTAACAATAATCATAAAATGCAAAGGGCATGTTTTCTTCACCCTTCCCCCTCTAATAGTGCCTTTCATTTTCAAACTACAGTATTCATTAAATGCTAACATCTATTATGCTTGTTAAAACCCTGCGAAACAAACAAGTAAGCTGATACAAATCCCAGGGTTAAATGTGAAAGGGATTCTGTGATAAATGTGATGATTAGACCAAGACATAAAGTCCTGCTCAATGAGAGCAGGTGTTAAACTTAAGATCTTTGTCCCAGGCTTTTTCCACAATTCAGGGCTTTTTGTTTAGTTTAAACTGGCACCGTCATAATATGAAGATGAATACTTTGAAATAATAATAACCACCACCACCAATGATAATAATAATGCCTTTAATTCTAGCGTTCATTCACCTGCACAGTGTGCTCTCTTGGAATTCGCTGCCATGTAGATATTTTAGATATTTGAAAGAGCGCATTCTCTAAAAGAGGGCATCACAGTGGTGCTGCAGTTAAGAAGCCAAGCAGACTGACTGGGCTCAAATCTTAGCTCATCTATGTACTAGCTCTGTGACACTTGCAAGTTGCTTAACCAGTCTGTGCCTTGGTTTCACAACCTGTAAAACGGTGACAATAATAGTACCAACCTGAAAGATTTTTATGTAAATTAAATAAGATATGTATAGAACTTAGAACAGCGACTGCCTTCTAGGTGCTATGTGTATTAAATAAGCAAATATTGAGTATGTACTCGAACCTTATAGATTAAAAAGGTATATGCAGATCTCAAGTATCTAGGTCCCAGAATATTCTTTCATAATTTCATGCATTAATAACATTATTGATATGTCCTATAAATCTTGACCTATTATTTTTATGCCAAGATTTTTTCATCTGGTCTTGAATATGCAAGCTGGGGGTAATTTAGCTGTCAGCTTTTAATTGTTCAAAAGAATTTCCTTCCTTTAACATATAATTTGACAAATCACCCTACTCAGTATGGGAAAAAGAGAACCTTACATTTTATTATTTGGAAATTATGAGTAATGTAAGTAATTCGTGCATAATTAGAAATTGGCCTTTTAGGAATATCGCTCTTCTTATGCTTAGAGCAAATAAGTTTTGGATTGAGGTTTCTTTATAAGATTGCAAAATGGAAATCCTGTAAAGGTAAAATAAATACCACGTTGGAATTTAGGACAGCATATTAATATTAGGTTTTTAGAGAGGATAAATCAACAGTTAGTTCTTTGATGGTCTTATAGATTCTATCTCTAAAGATAGCATCACAGAGTAGAAGAAAACAATAGGATCTTTCATTTAATAAACATTTATTGAGCATCCCTGGAAAGTTTTTCCTGATGAACAGAGATGATGGACCCTTTCTCTATGACCCTGAGATAAAGGACTTGCCCTCGAGATATTTCCGGTTGAGAAGGAGTTGTAAAACATACATGGACGGTCATTATAAAATGACGAAAATCGTAATCCTAGGAGGTGTGCAATGTGATAGCATATCAGAGGAGAAAATAGCACTTCTAGTTCTGGGAATTGGATCCTCTAGTGATCTGAGGTAGCCTTTGAGATAAGCTGGGATGGAAGTGGCATTCACCAGCGGAAATTTGTCATGTGTTCCTAGTGGATGGGAATATTTAAAGCAAAAAATGCAAGATGATGAAAAGCACAAAGATAGGAAATTTCTGAAGTATTGATATTAGTAGTTGCTCACATTTTAAGGTGTTTGTAGCGAGAATTGGGCACAAACCTGGGAAAGCACTTTGGACCTGTGTAATACAGAGCCACTAGTTATCTATTTGGACTGTTCCCATAGCATAGTTTTCAGTAGTATCACCATAAGTATCCCAGGAACATAAGTCCATAGTCTCTCTTGATAATACATTATTGAAACATACTCATTATAAAAATAAAACAACATGTAACTCAGCTTCAAAATAATTCAGCAATTTGTAAGTACACCTTAGACATTTATTTTGAGGTTTCACTCATTTAAATTGTACTATTGTTTTCCATTACGATTTCATTCTGCCTCCAAAATAAATCTATTTTTTCAATTCATCAATCATTTTTATTGTTTTCCATTGAACTCTGTTTGCAAAGAATTGAGTTTGGCTCATTGTCTGAAGTTAGTCCTAATATCCAACCTAGAATTTCTAACCAGAAATTAACTGTTAGAAGCTACCACCAGAAAACTTAAAGGAAGACAGCTTTAAGGAGACCACGGGACATCTAAAAATTTCAGGTGACAGATGGAAAATCCCATGAGAAGCCAGAAAACCATTTGTATCTACTTGGATTGACACCTTGTCATGAACACAAAAAAATCACAGTTGCCATGAAGATAAATGCTTGTTTTTCCTATCTGTGGACTTTTATCAAGTATATATGAAGCACCTCCTATCCAGATTCCTTGCTAGAGGAGGAAGTAAAGGATTTGAAGAATACTTTGAAAACTTTACTTGGCTTCACACTTCTTTCCCTTTGCCAAGGTTCTTTGAACATTGCTCACAAGTCAGTCACACTCTCCCCTGCCTCCCACCCCAGCATCACCTCCCCCTCCCGTGCCTCCCATTTTTTTTCTGACCAATCGTATTCCCAGTGCTCTTGGAATTGGTCTGTAAGTGGAGTTGAAGGACGGAGGGAGAGAGAGAATGACTTCTTTACTATTTTAGTAGCTAATGCAATGCTAGATTGCTCACTGTAACACAGCTGTCTAAACAAGGTAGGTGATAATCCCATTGTATTTTGTGCTGGCTAGATTACATCTGGAGTGCTGTTTTCATTCTTATTGCTATTGTTTAAAAGACCTTGACAATTTGAGTTTATCCAGAGGAGGTTAACAAAAATGATGACCAGCTTATACTATAATATATCAACTTAAGTGGGGCTGTTTTCTCAGTTAAGAGATTTATGGGAGGTATGACAGCTGACTTCAAACATTTTATTGGTTGACCTGTCAAGGAAAGAGCCACATTACTCCCTTGTTTTCCAGAGGCTAAACTCTGGGAGTGAGATGTGAGAGTTTCCTTTGTGAGATGTGAATTGCCCACGACTAGAAGTTTTAAGCAGTGTTGTTGCACAATACAGAACAAAGACTTCAAGCTCCTGGAATGTTACACAAAAACAGAACACACGGGGCTCCGAAGTTTCAGGAAGTAGATTTTATTGTCTATGATCAGAGGGCTCAGCTGAGTAGCCTCTGAAAATCTGAGCCCCGAGCAAAAGGTTTTTATAGACAGTCAGTTTTTATGGACAGGATGACATCTTAAAGACAAGGTAACAACTGGCTGGTTTAAGTTGAGAAGGATGCGAAACTGGGTCACAGAAGCAGATGAGCTGTTAAGGGAGGAGTCTCTATCCCAGGAATGTGTCTTATCTTGTCTACTTGCAGTTTCACCCATTCCTGGTGGCTAGGGGAGAGGGTTTGTGGATTTTCCATAGAGGAGGCAGCCAAACCAGAAGAAACTTTTGCCTGCTGCAAAGCCTGCTTGCTACGGTATCTAGATTTTGGGTTGGCAGGTTGGACTAAATGGCTTTTGGTTTGGACCTTAAATATCATTTGAAAAAGTTTATTGCATCCTGTTTTCTGAAAATTCTGTTTCCTAGACTGTTTCTTGAAAGTTTTGCACTGCTAAAAGTTAAGAAAACATTCCCAATTTGAAAAGAACCTGCAATACAAGAAAAATGGGGCTTGATCCTTCCCTGAATAGCCATGCACCTTTATTCCATTTCATTGTCTAACAGTTAGATGTAGCCACCTCTTTATCAGTTGAGTTCTTTAAAGACATTCCAATTAAGGAAAAATTTAGCCTAGGGAGACAAGTTTTGTAGATAGGGAAATTACATTGTCAATGTCATGTGATTAACACCTGAAGGTGGACACACTGACTATTTTCTTTTAAAAAAGGTCTTAATGATTCTGAAAAGAAAGCATTTAATTTTAGCTCCTATCTTAACAGGCAGGGAAAAAATCCTCCATAGCAGTCATTAACTCACTGCTGAATAAGTTAGCCTCACATTAGATTGGTAGAGCTCTGTATAGGCAAGCAGAGGCTGTAATCTATTTCTTGAAGTTAGTGTCCTTGGGATGAGTTTATATACATGAAAATAATAATTTCCCTTGACCAAAGAGAAACAGGTCTGACTGAAATAACTGACCTCTTTTCAAGTTTGAACAGTCTGCTATTTTTTCTTATTTAATTAAACAAATGTATGGATCTATATTTTTGGCACCCATAGTTTCAAAGTCATCATACAATTTCCGAATCCCAGTTTGGAATATAAACATTAAAAACAGAATGATATTATAAGATTTCGCACAAAACTCAAAAGTGATAAAAATGCCATGTTTCAAATAACTAACCATACTGAACACACACACATACACACACACGTGTGCATTTATTATAGGCCAAGATTTGTAATAAAGTCATGTCTCTGTCTTCAATTAGCCACCATATTATTTTAGAATATAGAAGTTGTATAACATCTGTAACTCAGAAAAAGCATAACATATATTTCTCAGCCATAAGCATCCTTATTGCTGTGGGGTGATGGGAAGGCAACTCCTGTTAGTCACTCTAAGGTTTCACCTGCTGAGACACACAGCTCAGCCATTTCTCTGTCTCTATGTCTTCTGCTATTTGGACATGGGGCATTGGAGGTTTAACTTAAACTCCGTTAGTGGTATTTGTTTCAAGAGAGTAATTTTTGCAAGAAGAAGTCACAAAAATCATCTTATCCTATATATTTAAGAAGCATACTATTAAAGATGGCCCAATGGTGTAAAAGAAGATCACTTAAAATCCTTACATAGAAATAGTGAATATTTTGTGTTATGCTTAGGATCATGAGTTCCTATTTATTTAATGAAACTACTTGATAATTTATTATTGTTTCATGTTTCTACCATTATTCAAATAGAATTGGACTATTCATTAAACCATTATTTATGAGAGAAAAACCCTGGAATTCATCTCTCCTAGTTTGCTAGCTGCCGGAATGCAATATACCAGAAACAGAATGGCTTTTAAAAAGGGGAATTTAATGAGTTGCTAGCTTACAGTTCTAAGGCCAAGATAAGTCCCAATTACAAGTCTACAGAAATGTCCAATGAAAGGTATCCAGGGAAAGATACCTTGGTTCAAGAAGGCCGATGAAGTTCAGGGTTTCTCTCACAACCAAGAAGGCACATGGTGAACACAGTCGCGGTTTCTCTCTCCGCTGGAAGCGCACATGGCGAGCATGGCATCATCTGCTAGCTTTCTTTCCTGGCTTCCTGCTTCACGAAGCTCCCCAGGAGGCATTTTCCTTTTTCATCTCCAAAGGTTGCTAGCTGGTGGACTCTCTCCTTCTCACGGCTATGTCGTTCTTCTCTGTTCTCTCTGAATCTCTTTTTCTCCAGAATGTTTCCTCTTTTATAGGACTCCAGAAACTTATCAAGACCCACCCCAATGGATGGAGACATGTCGTCACCTAATCCAGTTTAACAACCACTCTTGATTGAATCACATCTCCAGGGAGATGGTCTGATTACAAACATACAGTATTGAATAAGGATTATTCTGCCTTTACAAAATGGGATTTTGATTAAAATATGGCTTTTCTAGGGTCCATACATCCTTTCAAACCAGCACACTATCCAATGTCATTCAATAGGGACTTATTTAGATAAATTATGGTGCATCCATATAATGAAACACTGAAATACTGCCTGTATTTGCTGATTTTATTAATAAAGAAAAATATGTGAAATATATTATGAAAACAGCAAGTTACAGTGTAGCCTGGGTTTTATAATCCTGTTTTATTTATTCTATTATAAATGTATATTTAATGATTATATTAATTATTATACTACTAATTACTATATATTATATTCTGCAGGGGAGATTTGTTGGTAATTTAGATGATTTAATAACTAAAATTCCACTTCTTATACAACTGTTAATCCATTGTAACAATGGATTTTTTTTCCACAACACTTCTAATTGCCACGTCTTCTGGCATTAACATTTTATGTGCAATGATTCTGTAGTTTCCTTAAGTGGATACTGTCACTTGTGTCAATATTGCTGAGCTATTTGTTTTTATTTTTTTTGTTCTTTTGGTTTAACAGACTTGTTTTTTTGATTAGCTCATTTGTCCAGACTCATGGAAATGAATTGAGGTTGAAGTGAGAAGTTTCCCATGCATAAATAAGGCAGGAATCCATAAAAGATGAGCTTGATTGTGTTAGCTTCCCTATTAAATGCTGAGAAACAAAATAATATCAGTTCTGAGGCCACCTGAAATGCATGTGTGGTGAGCAAGTAATACCAGCTTCGCCTTCACTCTTTGTATTTAATAACAGTACATTGCAGAATTATTCCTCTTTCCTTTATTGAGTTTTCAAAATGATTATGACTATTAATTTTATTGAAAGTTGATAATCTGGGGACTCATTTAACTTTGATCTGTTTAATACCTTGCAAACTTCTTTTTATTTTCCCATGAATTTTTCTATAATACCTTTCTATGTGGTTTATAATAATGTAAAAATGATTCTATGTGGTTTACAATCATGTAAAAATGACTATTACCAGTTACCAGTCTTCATTTTATCATCTCTAATTTGGGCAGATTTTCAAAAATATTTACTGACTACTAATAATGTCATCTGTACTAAATTTAAACATAACTTCTGCCCTCAAAAGAAGTGTAATATGTAGCTTGGGAAACATGACTAGAAAATATTATGTGCCATTTTGTTTAATTCTGGCTTTAGGTAATAGTTTAAAAGCCAATGTTAGGTGTATGGGTAGGATAACTACATAAATCTGGAGTCCATAATAAATGCTAAAGAATTAAGATTAGTGAGACCTGAATTCAATCACAAGGATGGGATGAATGTGGCCAGGGAGAGAGGGTACTTTAAATAAACAATGGCTATATGAGGGCAATTACATAGACACATGAAGTGTTGAATTATAATCTAAGTCCCTTTGTGATGAAAAAATCACCTAGCTTAAATACCTTTACTGCTTCCTTCAAGTAGGAACAAGTGTTCCAATGCTGTCATCAAAGTCTCTTTAATACTAGCTGGAGAAATTATGTAGATTACTTGAGTCCTGTTACACCACAGCTTCCCAATATTCTAGCTTAATTTTTTTAAAGCAGTATTTTTGTATTTTTCATATGTTATTTTCACTCAGTGGCAAAAGGTGAAATCAAAACTTTCATTCATTCTTTGTTATTTTCCCCATATACACCTCTTTCTAAATTGAGACTATCACAGATGCACTGCTAATTGCTTGATAATATGATTCATGATATAAACTGTTCATAGTTGCACATATTCTGGTTTGAAATTGTTGTGCACCCCAAAAAAGTCATATCCTTTACTCCTGATCCAATATTGTAGGGTGGAAAGATTTGATTAGATTGTTTCCATGGAGATCAACCCACTCAATTGTGGATGTGGCCTTTTGATGAGATGGAGATATAATTCTGCCCAGTCAAGTGGGTCTTGATTAATTTACAGGAGTCCTTTAAAAGGGGAGGCATTTTGGATAAAACATTGTTGCTTCAGAGCTGAAAGAGAAGTAGACATTTGGAGATGCTTGGAGTGCTAAAGGAGATGTTTGGTGCACCAACAGAGAGAGCAGATGCCTAGACACAGGTGTTCGAAGACGCAAAGCCCAGCAAATATCACCATGTGCCTTCCCATGAGATGCAAGCCAGAACCTAGAGTTGTATAGCAGAGGAGCTAAGTGAAGGCCCACAGATGCTTAGAGAAGAAACCACTGGCATCAGAAGGTGGAAGCAATGGAACCAAGAACAAGGACTGGCAGATGCCAGCCATGTGCCTTCCCATGTGACAGATATCAGTCTTTCTTGAGTCACAGTGTCTTTCTCTGGCCTTAAAACTGTAAACTTATAACTTAATAAATTCCCTTTATAAAAGCCAATCTATTTCTGGTATATTGCATTTCTGGCAGCATTAACAGACCAAAACAACATGTGCGCTTGTATCACTACTAAATGTAGAAAGTACATTTTGTGTTTCTATATTGATAAGTATATTTATTAAACTATAGTTTGATGATTGTTGAGTTAGGTTAAAAATCATAGATTTAATTTTTCATGAGTTGATCAAATGGCTTTTAGAGCAATCATTGTTTTATTGACCATTATTCTTTTTCGCTTCTGCCTGAGGAAAAAATGTATGATTTATATAATCAATGTAAAACATAAATGAAGAAAGTTTTCTTTTTGATAACTCTAGTAAAAAAAAGAATAATGAGGCAGATAAGCTTTATAGAATAGCATGTAGGATTGTATTAAAGGACTATCCATCTTTTGTTATTCATTTTGGCTAATATTTATTAGTTAATACATTACTGTAGGCACTATTCTTATAACTGGAGATATAATGATAAGCACAAAACAACAACAGAAGTGGGACAAGATAGTGGTGTAGGGAGCTGTGGAATTTAGTTAGTCCTCTAGGGAAGCTAGTAAATAGGAAGCAACTGTCTGGAACAACTGTCTGGGAGACTTCCATGACTAGACACACATTGTACACAAGTCTGGAATGGGTGGAGGAGCTGAGATCACAGCACAAAATTATAAGCAAAGTCATCTGAATGTGGAGCCTGGCAACCCTCACCCCTACTGGCACAACAGGCTGTTTGGGAGACACTTTGCTGTGGGAAAAAGAAGCAGTCTCTACTAGGAGCAAGGCAAGGAGAGTGCAAGCAAGCTACAAAGGTGGATTTAATTAACAAATTTGGACTGCTGAATTCCACCTCTGAGCACAGATAAACTCAGAACAAGCGTGAAAGGAACCCTGAGCTTCTCTTGGCAAAAAGGAAGTGGGACTGATTAAAAAAAAAAGGAAAGAAAAAAGAGGCTTTGGAGTTGATAGAGATAAAAATATTGGAAAAAGACTGTGCCCCTAAAAGGGGGGCACAAAGAGCCAGGTACCAATTCTAGCTCTTGATTGGTGAACCTGGGAGGCTGGGAACAGCTCTTAAAAGGATTTAAAAAAAATTTTTTAAGCCACCCACTAAACAAATCCTCAGGCATTTTCAATTGTTAGCACTGACCCAGACCAGGGCAGAGTTAACGTATGTATGAGAAAAAAAAAAGTAACTAGACAGGTGAAGGAGATAATTCCCTAAAGGGCATATCTTCCCCAAGAAAGGGTGGTGAGGGGGCAGGGCCCAGCACAAATGGTGGCTCTGATTCAGAGAATTCAGATGCAGGGGTAGAAAACAGAAATACCTTAAGCCCACCTTTACCTCAGCCTCTGTTTCAACCATGCCCCTTGCAGGGACAGAGTCTGCTGAGGATTAAAAACCCCTTACCACTTTACGGCTGTGGGGAGCTGCAGGCTCACAAGCACTGCCTGCTGGGTAGGACAGGGAAAGCACAGAATTAAGAGGCTTCAATGGAAAGGTTGGAAGCCTGCTGGACTGGTGAGTCAGCATTCTTTAGAGAATCAGAACCTAAAGAAGATATCTGTAAATATAAGATTTATAGAAGTGTCTCATGCAACTGTGGTAATGCAAAAATCCCAAATCTATAGGGCAGGCAACAAGGCTGACAACTCTTGTGAAGGATCTTGACAAACTCAACAAGAGAGGCTCACCAGCTGAAGAAGAAGTGAAAATTCTCTCTTCTCCTTTAAAATTCTTCAACTAATTGAATCAAATCCAATGGATGGATTATTTCATTTGTGGGAGACACACTCGTAGTTAATTATAGATTTAAACAGCCATAGATGCAATCAACTGACTGATGATTTAATAAACCAGCTTTATGGTTTATCGACCACCACAAAATATGCTTGCAGCAATGGAAAAATCCAGTGTTTTCCTGACCAGACAAATAGGTGTCATCACTTGGCCAAGTTGACACCAGATCCTAACCATCACAGACATAAAAAATCCAAAAGTAAAAATGATAGAAGAAATACTGTTTTTATGGTAATAAGATTAAATGTTAATGGATAAAACTTCCCAGTCAAAAGACACAGACTGGCAGAATGGATTAAAAAGACCCATCTATATGCTATCCACAAAAGATTCACTTTAGACCCAAGGACAAAAATAGCTTGGAAATGAAAGAGAAAAGCTATATGACACCACAAGAAAACATAGAGAATTGTATTAGTTTGCTAATGCTACCAGAAAGCTATATAGCAGATATAGAACAGCTTTAAAAAAAAGAATTTAATAACTTAAAAGATTACAGATCTAAAGCCTAAAAAAATGTCCAGACTAAGGCACTCAGAGAAACATACCTTGGCTCAAGAAAGGCTGATCTTAGAAGACATGTGGCTAGTATCTGCTGGCCCTTGTCCCCGGTTCTGCTGTTTCCAGCCTCTGATGCCAGTGGTTTCCTCTCTAAGCATCTGTCGACCTTCACTTAGTTTCTCCTGAATACAACTCTAGGTCCTGCCTTGCTTAGCATCTCACAGGAAGGCACATGGTGATGTCTGCTGGACTGTGCTCACATCTAAACATCTGCTGTCTCTCTTGGCACTCCAAACATGTGTCTCTGTCAGCTCTGAAGCAACTGTTCTCCAAGTGTCTGCATCTGAGATTTCTTCAAAATGTTTCCCCTTTTAAAGGACTCCAGTAAACTAATCAAGACCCACCTTGAATGGGCAGAGTCACATCTTGATCTAACCAAAAGGCCACACCCACAATTGGGCACCACGCATCTTAGTGGAGATAATCTAATCAAAAGTGTCCACCCTACAATATTGAATAAGGATTAAAGGCTATGGCTTTTTTGGAGTACACAACACTTTCAAACTAACACAAAGATAAAAACTGGAGCTATATAACTTAGGAAAAATTAGAATGGACATTGATGGTGATTAAATGTACAAATGTAAGAAAGTTTTTACATAAGGGAGAACAAATGAATGTCAACATTGCAAGGTGTTGAAAATGGGATAGTATATGAAAAAAATACAATCAATGCAAACTAGAGTCTATAGTTAACAGTAACATTAAAATATTCTTCATTGGGCGATGGTGGCGCAGTGGCAGAGTTCTCACCTGCTATGTTGGAGATTCGAGTTCACGTCCCAGTGCCTGCCCATGCAAAAAAAAAATATATATATATATATTTTATATATATATACACATTCTTCAGTAATTGTAACAAAGGCAATAATCAAAGCTAAATGTCAAGAAGAGGGACATATACAAGATGGGTATGGGATTCTTGTTATTGTTGTTGCTTCTTTTCATGTATTTATTTATTTTTAATTCTTTTTTTTCCTCCTCTTTCTTTGTAAAAGAAATGGAAATGTTCTCAAATAGATAGTGGTAGTGAATAAATAACTGTGTTATTCTACTGGATGCCATTGATTGTTTACTTAAGATGGATTGTATAGTATGTGAATAAAGCTGTTTAAAAAACAAAAAAAAGAATACAGATTTTGGAGAAATTGTGGAGAGAGAGATGTTCCTATTCACTGTTGGTAGGCAAGTAGACTAAGGCAGCCTCTCTGGAGGGCAGTGTGGTGGCTCCACTGGAGGCCAGGTATGGGGCTCCCATATGATCCTGCAACCCTGTCATTAGGTATATACTTGGAGCAACTGAAAGTAGGGACGTGAATAGACATTTGCACACTGGTGTTTATGGCAGCACTATTCACAATTTGCAATGGATGGAGGAGGCCTAAGGGTACATTGATTGATGAACAGAAGGGAGAACTGTGTTCTATAAATACAATAGAAGACTGAGTGATGTAAGAAGAAATTAAGCTGTGTGTCATACAACTGGGTGAATGAACCTTGAGGACATTATGTTGAGTCATATAAGCCAGAACAGAAAAGATAGATATTGTAAGTCTTCACTAACATGGACTAACTATAATGCACAAACTATGAGAATTGAATTCGAAAGCATAGGTTATCAGGGGATAGAATATGGGCAGAGATTGAGCAGTCGACGATTAAGGAGTACAGAATGTTCAATAATGCTTACTGTAAAGGATCCTAGCTTGTAAGCTCTTACAGCAGTCACATCTATTCCTGAGCTGTAACTGTTATTTCTAAATTCTGTGATGCTGAGCTCTTTGTGTGTAACCTTGTAGTTCCTTGGAACTCTGGGTACTGTGTGACACCTGTGACTCAGAGCTGGTTCTGCAGCTCTGAAAGTCAGCATTACCCCATACAGCAACTGTTAAAGAAGCTAAAAAACAGATCAGACTTCAATTACAGATATGAATGAACCTTAGGTTAGGACGAAGGTAAAAAAGAATACAGGGTAAAGGATGATAGTGACTGTATTTTAAAACTTCAACTTCTGTGTGAGACCAAAGACAGAGATTTATTTAGTGCAAAATTTATATTTTCTGTAGTAACTATCTAATTTAACTTGTATGGTCAATTACATTATGTTCAAACATAATTACATGGATCCTTGAATAGGGAATGAGATCTTGTTACTTTATACAGGTTAATGTAACACCTTGATACATGCCAGAGTAATTTGGGTAGAAAATAAAAAGGTATTTGCAAATTCCCCTTGAGGGACTGGAGAAAAATGTGAAAATATTAAACTTCCCCACCTGGGAATTCCTGATATTTTCGCAAGCATTAGGGACTCCCAATTTAATAAGCTGAGCCCTCAGTGATGAAGCTGTCCCTTATAAAACGTATCCTTGCAAAGGAGAAGCTAAACCTACTTATGATTATAACTGAGAGTCATCCCCAGAGAGCCTCTTTTGTTGCTCAGATGTGCCTCTCTCTCTCTCTAAGCCAACTCTGCAAATAAACTCACTGCCCTCCGTACTGCATGGGGCATGACTCCTAGGAATAAGCCTGGAGTTGGCATCATGGGATGGAGAAAGCCTTCTTGATCAAAAGGGGAAAAACAAATGAAACGAACTAAAGTTTCAGTGGCTAAGAGATTTTAAACAGAGTTGAGAGTTCATTCTGGAGGTTATTCTAATGCATTATACGGATACTCCTTTTTAGTTTCTAGTGTATTAGAGTGGCTAGCAGGAAAATACCTTAAACTGTTGAACTGTAAATGAGCAGCCTTATTCTTGATGATGATTGTATAACAATGTAGCTTTTAATTGTGACCACGTGGTTGTGATAACCTCTTGACTGACACTTCCTTTATCCAATGTATAGGCACATGAGTAAGAAAGACAAAACTAACTAAATAACTAATGGGGTGGGGGGTGAGTAATGGGCATTGGCTGTTTTGGGTGTTCTTTTTAATTTTTATTTATTTATTTTTTTGGAGTAATGAAAATATTGCAAAACTGATTGTGATGATGAGTGCACAAGTATATGATGATACTGTGAGCCATTAATTGCATACCATGGATGATCATTGGTATGTAAGTATATCTCAGTAGAACTGCCTAAAAAACAGTAACAACAAACCAGACAGTCTGCCCTCATGTAACTCCTGATATAATAGGAGAGACTAATAAATGCACAAAACATATACCTACATACTAATTACATGTAAACATGTATTTTACGTTATGAATCATTCACTGTACTTAAATAGATGCCATCCTACAAATCTGACACTGGAGTTAAATTACATGTAAAAACCTGAGAGTATAGGAAAGATTTTGCAACTCAAGTTTCTATGTAAATACATTATCTAGTGTTACTCCCTTTAACCTAAATACTCCGCAAATCTGAGGGCATAAAACTGACTATGTAATATGCTTTGTGATATCTTTGGCCAGGAAACACTAACACTCATTTTCAGAACTTCACAAATAAGTTGGTAATAGCAACTTTTAAGTCCTGAGGCCCGCTACATTGAGATTTAGACTGAGATCAAACAAACAAACAAAACAAAACAAAAACCTGTCTCTAAAGGTATTTAGTCTATAAGTACTACAGAAGCAGCTCCAAAACTTATTTTAATGACTGGGTTCACAAATTATCAAATGATAATTTACTCTTTTTTCGCTTAGTAACGTGACTTTCTCTCTCTCTCTTACACACACACCAAAGACACACACACACTTAGAGCATTTAGCATCTGGGCAGACATGAGTTATCATGGATAAATTTCATTATTGTTATTTTTATATCATTGCAATTGAATAAAAACATTTTAAAATATTGTCAAAATACAAGAATACATATGTCTTGTTACAATGTATTATGGAACTAATGAATTACAGACATCATTATGTGTTTGAGGCACATATTTGATCCATAGATAACTAAATTTATGATATATCAACCAAAAGGATCAATAAAGCAATATAAATTGGATAACATCATATGTAAAATAGATTATAATATGATAAAAAGTACATTTTACATATTATATAATGATCTTTACTTATTTGTTGGTGAGTCACGCAAGGATACACATTTTTTGAGAGGGTAGGATTTTCACATTATAAAATTTTACTTTAAACACCTGAGGGTAAGACAAACAAGATCAGAATATGTATGAGTTCTTGAGCCCACATAAAGAGACTGGTCTTTCAAATGAGGAAACTTGTGCATTTCAATATACTATTGTGTCCAATGCCAGATTGTCCTGAAAGACAAAACATACAACAAGAAAAACAGTAATCAAAGCAGTGGGTTTATTGCATGAAAGGGTGGTGGTTAGCTCCGTGACAAAAATAAAGCACTGAGTCTCAGCTGCTCTTGGAAGCAGTCGGAGGCTCTATGAACTTCCAATCTCACCTGCCTCACAGATAATTAATTTCCTAGGCATTCCAATAATTTTAAAGGGGAGCAAAAAGATTGGTCAGGGTTGTGGCAGAATGCTATTTAGTTGTAATAAGAGAAAACCTAACAAACCTGATAGATGTTAAATAAGATATATTTTTCCTCAAATCCGGAAGCCCAGTGGCAGGTGAGGAATCACGGATGAGATGATTCAGTGGCTCAAGACATCCTTAGAAACCAAATTTCTTTCTGTTCATTTTCTCTACCTTTGAGCCAGGTCAGATTCATTCTTAGGCTGGCTCCAATCATGGTTGCAAGGTGTCTATCC
>PVIY010011148.1:0-66344 GCA_004026745.1 Myrmecophaga tridactyla | reverse complement strand
AATGTCCAGACACGTGCGTGAGGCCATCCAAGACCAACCGACCCCAGGCCAAGCTGTCACCTGATCACGGATGCCTAAGAATGTCCAGCTGAGACCAGTTAAGCCTGGTCTTGACCAGAATAAAACACTGAGCAGAATACGCGGCTCCTGTTAAGCTATTACAGTTTTGGCTGGTTTGCTACACTGTAACAGATAACTGATCAGCCTATATGGCAAGATTTAAAGAGGAATTAATACAGTCTTCAAAATAAAGTCTGATAATGTTTACATTTCCGTATCCTGAAGATGGTGTTAGAAATAATATATAACTCAGTGTTCTGAGGACTGAATGAAGTAATAGGAGAGCGTAGCACAATGCTTCTTGCATAGAAACAGTGAATGTATGCTTTTATTATTATTATTTTAATCTGAGGATTTCTTTTTTACAAAGGAATGCAGTATTAACTGATTGTATTAGGTACCCAATAGGGACTTTTATTTCGACATAGTAACCATATGGGATTTACTCCTTATTTCTGCTCGTATATTTAAAAATCCATACTTTGGTAAGAATTTTTGCATTTTCTTACTGTATCCTTAGATGAAACTGAGGCATAACATATAGATTAAACTGTTTTCATAACTTGTCTCATTTAATTTCACACTTCTCTTTTGATAAGTGGGTATTTCATGCCAAGGTACAGAACTAAATATGTGTGAATTCCAGCCCGATAGTTATTCAAGGCATCATTAACATTTCAAAGAAATGTCAGAGAAAGTATCCCATAGTAAGCATTTAAAGCTCTATTCATATAAATTTGTCCCTGATCTTTGTATAAATAACTTGAATAACAATAAATCCCAACATTTTGTGTTAGGGTGAAAATGAATTATGGAAAACAAGTGATGTCTTCTTCTATTTTAAGCCATAATTTTTATATATTGGGGCATGCATTCCTCTTTAGAAAACCAAACATTTCTCCATTTTCAGAGATTCTAGCGCCGACATTGATATTAATGGAAATTCTGAATTCATTCCACAAATATGTGCACAGCTTCCTAAGCACCAGGATTGTCCCAGGTAATGCCTTTCCCCTCACGGGGTTTTCACTCCAGTGCAGGAGAGAACTGACAGACAAACAAAAAAATTGCAATTTCTGGTGGTGGTAAGGTCGACAGAGAAAACAAAGTAGAGCGAGGAGAATGAAAGGATTCTGTAAGCCCTCTCTTACAGGAGGAGCTGCCATTAAACAGATGCATAAGTGACCCTGATGGAGTTAGTCATAAAAAGTTATGGGGGCGGGTGCACAGGGGTTCAGTGGTAGAATGCTCGCCTTCCACCTGGGAGACCCGGGTTTGAGCCCCAGACCATGCACCCACCCAAAAAACAAAGTTATGGGGGAAGATGATTGCAGGCAGAGGGGAGGAGATATGCAAAGACCTTGTGGCTATTCTGAACAATAAAAAGAGTGTGTGGGGTAGAATGACAGAAAATAAGGTCACTGAGATAGGTGTTGACAGATATGAACTGACTTACACTTTAAAAAACTCACCTTGGTATTTCTGATGGCAAGAATGTGATGATGGCATGATGGTTTTTAAAAAATGAATAACCCCAAATGATACACAATACCCCCAAATGATACACAGTATATTGAAAAAATAATAAGCACATGATAGGGAAAAGAAGACAAAACCCTAGATGATACCTTCTTATATAAAGCTAAGTATCAAGTGATCCCGGGGCCCAGGAAAATTGCTGGGCATTGTCCAAACAGGCAGGAGCAGGAGGATCCAGGCAGAACAGCAGCTGTGAAGTGAAGCAGTGACGAAGAAGAGAAACAAGATGCAGCCTACAGGTCATGGGACCCAGACATCTCCATCAGATACTGATGCCCAAAAGAAGAGGTCCAGGGAGCAGGACGCTAAGTAAGAGGATTGAAACAGCTAGCAGAACTTAAAAAAAGTCTACAAAGGGACAACAGAGAAGTAGCTTATAGTCTTGAGAATCTCAGGAATATTTAACTAAAATGTACTTCCAGAGGCCACAGATTCACTTGAAGAAAAGCTTTCAGGAATAGAATCCAAATCAAGCAGGGGGAAAACACCAGAGATCCCAGGGAGAAAAACACTTCAGATCATGGGGAAGTGGGGCTTGGCAAGGAGGGCAGGCATCCAGAGGTGGGAGATGGGGAAAGTAATACAACAGCAAAGTACAGAGTTTAAACGTGACAGCACTGCTTTTGATGTGCTACCTGCAGAACAGCGACGTACCAGCGAGAAGCCTTCTAAAAGGCTGAGAGGCCTGGACAGGCCCGATGTTGTGGGGTTTCATGGCAACAACAGAGGAGAAAACACTTGAGCCCTGAAGTCGGGAAAGCTACTCATTCCTTTTTCTACACGGGAACCACTTCCCAATCGTCCAGGACGGCCCTTCTCATTTAAACACGGAAGACAAAAAACGATTTTGGTACAACCCCATGTAAAGGAATTGAAAAAAAAAAAAGTTGAAAATGAAATAAAAATAGAAAAATGTGGCTGCAAAGAATTTGAAAGTTGTAACTTAAATTTCAAAATTAGTTAAAAGAAATTAAGAAAATGATAAAATGATGAAAGCTCTGAGAGAGGAACCCAAATCATAATTAAACGAGCTCAGACACGAATGACTGGCCTTCCCTTTCTTACTCTTCTTGCACCCGACGAGTGACTGAGGCCCAAGGTGGTCAGCTGGGGAAGAGTGAGATGCACCCACATTTGAGAGGGGATCAGTGGGCACAGTCTCCCAGAGTGAAGCCCAAACACGAATAGTGGTGTCCAGGTTTAGGGGCGATCCAGCCTGGGGCATTGGAGCCAAAGCAGGGCTAGGGGGTGTCCACATGGGGGAGGGACCAGCAGATAGAGTCAGAGCCCAGGAAAGGTGGGGAGGGCATCAGGCATGGGGCATGGCCTGACATGAGCTAAGTGAGGAGGATGTCACTGCAGAGGAAGATGTCACTGCAGAGGAAGATGTCACCGCAGAGGAAAGTGTCAATGCAGAGGAAATGTCACTGCAGAGGAAATGTCACTGCAGAGGAAGATGTCACTGCAGAGGGAATGTCACTGCAGAGGAAATGTCACTGCAGAGGAAGATGTCACTGCAGAGGAAATGTCACTGCAGAATAAGATGTCACTGCAGAGGAAATGTCACTGCAGAGGAAGATGTCACAGCAGAGGAAATGTCACAGCAAAGGAAATGTCACTGCCATGGAACTGTCACTGCAGATAAGGTGTCACTGCAGAGGAAGATGTCACTGCAGAGGAAATGTCACTGCAGAGGAAGATTTCACTGCAGAGGAAGATGTCACTGCAGAGGAAGGTGTCACTGCAGAGGAAGATGTCGCTGCAGAGGAAATGTCATAAGAGAAAGATGTCACTGCAGAGGAAAATTTCACTGCAGAAGAAGATGTCACTGCAAGGGTCGTCAGAGCCAGGGATAGGGAGAGGAGAGTGACCACGTGCGTGGACAGCCCAGCATGGAGGGTCAGAGACAAAAGAGGAAAGGGTTCACTCATGGGGTGGGGACATCTCAGGCATGAGATATCAGAGCCCAAGCAAGGACAGAAGGGAGCCCCTGTGCGGGGTGGCTTACTGTGAGGGACGGGGTGCTAGTACAGTAAGCAGAGTCCCCACACGGAGGGAAGAACTGGCGTGAGGAGGCAGAGCTCAGTCAGGTGTGAGTGGGGAGGAAATTGCAGTGGACCTGGGAGATGGGCTGCTTGGCAAAGGGCTCATCTAATCAGTAACTAGATAAAGGATAAAGGATAAAGGGAGCCAGGTTTCGCACGGATTAAGAAGGGATTTACAAATACAGAGAGAAAGAAAACTAGAGTGAACCTTGTGATGTTGGATTGGAATTGGACATAGTATTTTTAGTATAGATAGATGATGATTATGATAAGAGAGAGAGATGTAAATATGCATGTGTATATGCATGTATTTACATACTCATGTTACTTAGCTCCAACACTGAGAAAGAGGACCTGGGTAATTGACATCCCAACAGCAATAATCATGCCTAGTGCCCAGTTTATGGCATCTGTCTACCAGTAAAGGGAAATGGGAATCCAGAGAGAAATGACTGCTAACAGGACCAGGGCAGGGGAGGTGCCAAGATAAGCCTGGAATATTTTGTGCCAGAAAGCCAGGACCTTTTCACAAAATGATGGGACATGTCAAAAGGAGAGAGAAGCCAGCTTTAACGGGATTCCCCCTGGTCAATTTGAGCAACAAAATAAATTACGGCAATAATAGATTATAACCCAATGAATAAAACAGGAAATCATGAGTCCATGAAAATATATAATAAATGAATGACATGAAGTTTTGAGGAGGAATGGAAAATTTACATAATTCTGAATCACCTCCCCACAAGATACTTATTCATTACAAAGAAAAGAGGAGTAACTTCATTGTGTAGAAACCTGGGAGGTGCCCCTCCATCAAATGGTCAAGGGGAACATCATCAAAACCATGTTCCTCCTGAGAGCTCGAACAATTTGATGGGGTTCAATGAGAAGAACAGTCATTTCTGGGTCTTCCTGCAAAAGACGCATAATGTGAACTGAGTCATAAAGAAGCATGAAATGAACCCAACTTGTGGGACATTCTACAAAATAGCTGGCCTGTAATCTTCAGAGGGGCCAAGGAACATCAGAGGAACTGTTCTGGGCTGAAGACTGAAGATATTTTATAAAGAAATGCAGCGTGATATCTAGAACTAGATCTTTTCTTTTTTTCATAAAAAATATCATTGGGCCAACTGGCAAAACTTGAACGGGGTCAGGAAAGTAACTGGTAGTAACGTGCCAGTGCTAATTTCCTGGTTTGATTGTATCGTGTTTATATAAGTATGCACTTGTAGGAAATTCATATTAAAGTGGGAGTTCTCAAATTGTGGTCCAGGAATGTCAGAGCTTTCCAAGATCATTTCAGGGGCTGTGTGAGGTCAAAACAACTTTTATACTAATACCAAGATATTATTTGCGTTTTATCAGCTGTTTATTGCCTATAGAAATTTGGAAGCCTGAATTCTTTCATTTTGTGTTCCCTCTGACCTTTCTGGTTCAAGCTGGCAGTGTTTCTGCTGATACAAAATTCTCCAGAATTTTGTGGATCTGCTGTGTGTGTTACTGGGGAGTCACTCCATTAAACAAGAGGCGCCTACACAGATCTCTCTGGGATTAACCCATCTATAGTCCTGGCTTCTGATGAGAATTCTTTGGGGATCCATGAGTCACATGCCTAAGCTTTTCAAGGAGCCCTCTGTGTGAAGGAATACTCTTACTATTTGATCATTCAGAGGCACCAGCAAAAGGTTGTCCAGCCACTTTTTGGTTTCTCTCCAGAGCACGATTTCCTGCCTTTGATTTAAGTATCTTTTACAACATGGAGTGGCTGACAGTTTCCCAAATCATTATGCTCTGATTCCTTTTTGCTCAATGGTTCGTTCCTCAAGCTTTCTCTTCCCTCTTTCATTGTACTATAGCAGAAAGAAGAAAGCAGGCTACACCTTCAACAACTTCTTAGAACTCTCCCAACCTAAATATCCAAGTTCATGGTTTACAAGTTTGTCTTCCCACCTACTTATGGGGACACAATTAGCCAAATTCTCTGCCACTACATAACAAGGATCCCCTTTCCTTTAGTTTCCAATAACATGTTCCTCATTTTCTTCTGTGCCGTCACCAGCAGTGCCTTTCACATCCATATTTCTACTGACAGTCTGATATTTCACATATGGTCTAAGACAATACAAATTTTCTGTCCCATGCTCTTTACTTCCATATGAGTCCTTACTAATAGAGTTTTCAAACATCCATATTTCTACTAATAGCCTGCTCAAGGAAATATAGGTGTTTTCTAGCATGTTCATTAAAATTATTCCAGCTTCTATCTGCCATCCAATTCTAAAAACCACTTCCACAATTTTAGGTATTTGTTATAGCAGCACCCCATTTCCTGGTACCAACATTTGTATTAGTTTCCTATAGTTGCTGTAACAGATTACCACAAGCTTAGTGGCTCAAAACAGGATAAATTTATTATGTTACAGTTTTGGAAAGCTATGTTTCTTCTGGGGGCTCTGGGAGGAGAATATGTTTCTTTTCCTTATAGATTTTGTAGAGGCCACAGCACCATGATCTCTGCTTCCATCTTCACATCTCTGACACCAATTCTCTACCTCCTTCATATAAGGACCCTTGGAATTACACTGGCCTCACCTAGATATTCTAGGACAACTTCTCTGTTTCAAGATCATTCCTTAGCCATATCTGCAAAGCCATTTTTGCGAGGTTATGCATCATATTTACGGGGTCCATGGATTAGGATGTGGGGACAAGGGGAGGGCTTTCCATCTTCCACAATATCATATTGTTTTTCGAAGTTATTATACTAGTTTAGAATTCGTCTATCACAGAATACTTTTAACTTTTCCCCTTTAAAATTATGTTTTCTCTAAGTTTTTGATAGATACAATCATGGCCTTGAATTTAGCATTGGATTCTTAGATATGATACTAACAGCACAAGCAACAAGGGAAAAAATAGATAAATTGGACTTAAATTTAAAATTAAAATTTAAAATTCTAAATTTTTGTACATCAAAGGGCCTTATCAAGAAAGTGAGAGAATAATCAAGAGAATTGGAAGAAATAGTTGGAAACCATATATCTGATAGGGTCTAGTATTCAGAATATGTAAAGAACTCCTACAATCAACAACAAAAAGAAAAACGAATTTAAAATGGTCAAAGGACTGAACAGACATTTCTCCAAAGAGGATACACAAATGGCCAATAACCAGAATTAGTTATTAGGGAAATAAAAATTACAATGAGACAATACTTTAATAGCTGTGAAAAACATTGTGTTGACAAGATGTGAAGAAAATGGAACCCTCATGCATGGCTAGTGGGTATGTAAAATGGTGCAGCTGCTTTGGAAAACAGTTCGATGGTTATTCAAAGGTTAAGCATAGAATTAACATATGATCTGGCAATTCCATCTCTAGGCATGTACTCAAAAGAACTGTAAACAGGGACTCAAACAGACACTTGTATACCAATTCATACCAGCATTATTCACAACAGCCAAAAGGTGGAAGCAAACGTGTCCATTAGCAGAGGAGTGGATAAACAAAATGTGGTGTATACACGCAATGGAATATACTTCAGCCATAAAAAAGGAATGGAGTTCTGATTCACGTTACATGAATGAACTTTGGGAACATTATATTAAATGAAAATAATCCAGATACAAAAGGACAAATATTGCGCAATTCCACTTATGTGAAATAGTAGAACAAGCAAATTCAGAGAAACAAGAAGTAGATTAGAGCTCATCATGGGCTGGAAGAAGGGGGAAATGGAGCTTTAGTGTTTAATGTGCAAAGAATTTTTGCTTGGGGTGATGGAAACCTTTCGATATTAGTGGTGACGGTAGCACACATTGTGTGTGTAATTAATGTCATTTAATTGCAAATGAAAATATTTTTAATGGGAAAATCTATGTTATATATATGTTACCAAAATAAAATGGAAAAAACAAAGAAGTGAGTCCCTAGTTGCAGCCCACCCACAAGGAAAGGGGAAAGAGCATGAGCACCAGGAGGGGGGTCACCAGGAGCATCAGAGGTCCTGCCCACCACACTTTCCCCCGATGACACTGGTAGACTCTACAGGCACAGCCTTCAGGTTACTTATGTAAGTGCAACTAACGCCAGGGCACAGGCTGTGAGAAAAAACCACATGCCATGCCATTGAAAAAACAAAGATTTTATTTCAGGTTTTCATACATACCATTTAAGTTAGCTATGTTCTCTTGCAAGTGTGCTGAGCATTTAACTATGATTGGATGTTGAGATTATATCAAATGTTTTTCTGCACCTGTTGAGTTGACTATGTAATTTTTCTTTAATCTCTCGGTGTGAATGGCTTTTAAGCATTTTCTAATTCTTAAAAAAGGATATATCTGGGTTAAACTCAACCTGGTCATGCTTAATTTTCTTTCTGATATTCTGTTAGATTTAGTTTGCTAATGCTTTGCATCCATGTTCATGAATGAAAGACACTTTTATCTTTTCCTTTCTCATGCTGTCTAGTTTTTATATGAAGATTTTTATTTTCATAGAATTAATCGGTGGGGATTCCTGCTTCTTTTATTCTCTAGAAGAGTTTTATAAGATTGGACTAATATCTTTCTTGAAAGCTTTATTGAACTTACTTTAAAATCATCTGGGCATGACATATTCTTTGTGGGAAGATTTTGAATTATTCTTTCAATTTCTGTAATAGTATAGGACTATAGGTGTTTCTATACGGAAGCTTTGGTAAATTACAATTGTCTAGAATTGTCCATTTCCCTCAGTATTAGAATTTGTTGGCACAAAATTGTTCATATTTTTCATTATCTTTTGATTCTCTGTTATACCCATAGTTATTTCACTTTCCATCCCAAGTATTGTTCACTTTTACTTTCTCCCTTTTTTATTTATCAGTCTTACTAGAAATTACATCCATTTATAAGTGTTCTTAAAGATTCTACTTCTGGATTCATGGAGTCTATATTATATATTTGTTTTCTATTTCATTCATTTCAGTTCTTTACCATTACCTCTATTCTATTCTCTGTGCATATTTTTTTATCATTTCTTTAAAAAGTTCTGAAGTTAGTATTTAGCTCCTTAATCTTCAGCATTTCTTTTTTCCTAGTAAAAGCATTTAAGATTTCTAAGTTCCACTTTTGCTATTATGTATTATTGATATCTATGTACATTTTTCGTTCAATTCTAAACATTTTTAAGTTAGCATAATGGTGTCTCCCAACTTATTTCACATCAGTCATTTAGAAATGTATATTTCAATTCTCTAACATATAATGCTATATATGGTGATATATATGGGGATCTTTTAATTTAATGTAAGTGATTTACCGTCAGAAAATGAAGTATTAATCTGAGTCTTTGACACGTGTTGAGACTTGGTTACAAACAAGTCAAGATCAGTTTTTATCAATGTTTCATCAGAAGAACATGTACTCTCTAATTGTTGGGTACAAAGCTCTATGCATTAATTCGATGGTTTATTAATTATATTGTTAAAACCTTCCAAATTTTACTATTCTTTTTCTGCTTGATTTTTAAATAACTGAGTGAGGTATACTGAAATAATCTATTGTTGTAGTGGGGTTTATCCTTTCCTTCTTGTAGTTTTGCTAAATCATGTGTGTATCGTTTTTAAGGGAATATCTGGTTAGAGTTTATATAGTTTTCTGGTCACAGAATTGAATCTCATCATCACAGTGACTCTCTAGGTCCTTAATCATAACTTTGGTGTTAAAGTGTATTTTGCTCAATGTTGCGATAGCTGCCTTAGCTTTCTTTGGGTTAATATTGATCAGGTATAAGTTCCTTTATCTTTTGCCTTCTATTTTTGTGTGTGTGCCCTTAGCTATAGATGTTTCTATTGTAAAGAGCCTAGAGCTGGATTTTATTTTCCTACCATCTAATAATCTTTTCCTTATAACCGATGAGTGTCTTATTTTCACAGTTGCTATGACAAATACCACCCAAATGGGTTGGCTGAGACAACGGGAGTTGTTGTCTCATGGTTTTGAAGGCTAGTAGGGTTGGCTCCTCACCAGGTCAGCAGCATCCTGGCCGGCCAGCAGGCCTTGGGCTACTTGGCCTCCCCATCACATGGTCACGGCCTCTCCTCAGCCTTCTTGCCTTCACCATCATATGGTGTTTTCCTCTGTTTCTCTCTGTTTCTTCATCCATGTCCAATTCTCTTCTTATAAGGACACCAGTTGTACTGGCGTAGGGCCACCTTAATCCAGTTTGGTCTCATCTTAACTCATAATACCTTCAAATGTCTTATTTCCAAATAGGATCACATTTACCAGACCTGAGGTTACGACCTGAACATTTCTTTGAGGGGCACCTATCCTCTTGGAATACAGCATGTTTCCTGGACCTTCCTGAATTCAAAGTTTTGTCATTTCTGAAAAAAATTTCAACCTTTATCTCTTTATAAATTTCCTCTTACCTATGTTTTCTTTACTATTTCATCCTGATTCTCTGATTAAATGTAAGTGAAACTTTCTCATTATAGCCTTACATCTGCTAACATCTTTCACAATTTCTTTTACTCTCTCTATTGCATTTTAGATAATTTTTTAATTCTATCTTTCAATTCACAAATTCTCTCTTCATCTGTGCCTAATATATTACTTAATTGCTCTGTGCCTAATATATTAATTGCTCTTTTTAAAATTTCCAATGTTATATTTTTTTCATATCTATAAATGCTACTAAGCTTTCAAATGTGCCTGTTATTTATTGGTAGTTCTTGTCCTTATCTTCAAGATTGGAAATTTTATTTCTTTAAACATTTTGTATAAGCTGTTCTATTTACTAAGAATAACAGCAACAATACCTACCGGTCTTGGTGACTAAATATGTATTTGTTATTCAAGCTGATATCTACTTACCATCTTTTGCTTCTCAAGGTGTTCAGATGATGTTTCTTTTTATCTCACTATCTGACCTTAATGTATGTATGAAAGCTTCTTGACCTAAAAAGAAGAGGTGGCCCCCAGAGTGGACTTATTTGCCTTCAGCTTTCCTGAAGCTTCCCCACCTTACCACCAATCCAGGCTACAGTATCCAAATATCAGTGATACAATTAATATCTCTGCTCAGATCAATCGACCCTCTTGCCTTCTGGTATATTTTATTTAGGGAAAAGAGGTCATTAGAACAAGCAATGTCTCAAACAATGTCTATTCAGAATATATTTTTCTGCTGCAGGAAGATCTCTGAAATGCCATAATGCTGGAAGAAAAATATATTTTATTCTACAAATGTACATTAACAAAGATTTTACTTAAAAAAAACAGTTTATGAAGTCCCAAAAGTTTTTAATATGACTCATCAAATGATTTGTAACCTGCTAAATACATAGGGTTAATTATAAATTGCTCTTCTGTATATGTTGGTATCTTCACTGATGTAAAATATAAATCAATAAATATTCCTAAGAATTATATAAATGAGTCATGAACTTACTGTCAATATGGATTCAAATAAAGTAAGTTATTTTTTATAAAATTTTAATAAATTTAAAAATAAAATTCCCCTAATTATTCGTAAAGGATACAAAAGAAATTTATCAAGCTTTGGTAATTCTTAGAAAGTTATAACTGTTTTATGACATTTGGTTAAAAAGAGAGAGAGAGAGAACTGTGAAAAATAGTTAAATAGTGTATCTAGTATAAATCCTAGATCAAGCTGATTTGGTTAAAAGAGAACAAGATGCAATACTTTGATAATATATTATACTGTTAAAATCACCTCAACAAGCTTTTAAAGAGACGCTGGATCTCATGAGAAATATTAGGGAAAAATGTTATCTACTTTAAAAAAGTTCATTTAAAATGTAAACTTATCATGAAATATGCTATAGTTTATTCATATGCCTTTTTTTTCCCAAGCACAAAGCTAATGTGCTGTGTCCAGAATCTTCATTTATCCAAATATTAAGAATGTCTTTCTAGTTTCTGATAGATATCAGAGTCAAACAAATAGTAATAAACCACATAGACAACTGACTTAATTTGCATTCCCTTAATTCCCCAAGGTCAAAAATCAATGAAAGTTTTTAAAGCTATGTGAAATTAATTTAAATAAACTCAATTTTCCTGGAAAGGAATTCATTTAAAAATGACAAAGGCTAAGATTCCATACTACGTCAGGGGAACCAGTATTTATTTGTTGTGTGCTCTCCATACTCAAGATCCTGCTATCTCATTTAATTCTCACATACACCTCTGAAGTAGGCATTATGATGTCCTTCAAACTGATGAGGAATCACACAGCCAGTGAAGAGAGGACCTGGGATGGGATAGGAACCTGCTGGGCCAAAGCCTGCCTTTTCCCATTCCCCAGCACGGCTCTGTGCCTAGACTCACCCTGAACTTCCCCTGGCATCAGCACAATGAGCTGTCTGTCCACTGAACGTCCTATCTGAGAGTATCCTGAGGTTTGAAAGCACCCAGTGGGCTCCTTTTCAGGTCTCAGCATTGGGTGTTTATTCTGATTATACAATTAGTCCAAAGATAGTTGCTGTGCTTAGATGCTGGATGGCATCAGATATGCCATTTAATAAAATTCCTTCCTCTAAGCAATTGAAGATCAGCAGCTGTCTCTCTAAAAAGGCATCCAGGTAAGTTCTGGACTCAGCCCAAACTCTGCCAAACTCCACATTTAACACAGAAGCCAGAGCACGCTGGAGTTCTGGTAGCTCCTGGACCAGAACCGACCACGCCATTTGGCTCTGATTTCAAACACTTACAGTCTTTTACTCTTGCTTGCTTTGCTTGATATAGGAGAGAGGCCATCAGCTAAGTTACCCACCATTTATAGCAAATCCCAAAGCTCCCTCATTTCCAGCTGCTAAACTGCCTAGGAAGACTGTATTGCTAAATTATTGTATCTTTTTGGTAGTGTGCCTGCTCTGCCTTGGCATGGGCTTTGCATTGAAAGAAGCTCCTGTTGCTAGCAGAGGAAGCAAGCTTCCTTTACCCTTCCCGCACGCCTTTCCTCTGTCCGCCCCCTCCAGCACCTTCTTTGTTTCCCATGTATAGCCCAGTTCACAGGGGCACTTTCTCATCTATCTCTGACCTCCTCGGGAGGCCGGGATTTCAAAGGCACTTCTGTGTGAGGGGTAATTCCCAGAGCCTACAGCCAGATACACAAATGCCAGTAGTGACTTCATTTGGAACCAAGAGGTTTTGTTTCTCTCTAACCAAAATGTATTTCTTTGTAATAGCGCATCCACTGTAACTGTGTATTTTCCCAAACAGAAGAGAGGCTGTACTGGGGGAAGAGAGGAAAGAGCCCCCTTTAATTCAAGACTGTTGTTTTCAAGAGCGTGGGGCCTCTGCTTTGACTTATCTTAAAAATGCTTTCTATTTTTATACTACCCTGACTGGTTATGAAATTTAAAAAACTGCTCTGAAGAAATGAAACAAATAACGAAAAGTAAATCCATACTCTTTCAATTTTCAAGAATGAAAGCCATCTTACAATATAAAAAGGATGGAAATTATTTTTAATTCCTCTGAAATGAATAGTTACACCATATTCAGTTTTTAAAAGATATACGCTGAATTTGAACTCCGAATCACCCAAATATCCTCAAGCAAAGCTCTGGGGAATGTAATGCGTTCGTTCAAACGCGTCCTGTGAGTTTTCTATTCCTGTAAGCAGCGAGCAGCCTAGATTTTTTTCTCACATGCATTCCCAGAGGATATCTCATTTCAAAAGAGCAGGAGAGTCATCAAACGTGTAATGCTATTAACAAGGCACACCATGGAAAATATACAGAAATGTAAAGAACAGCTCCATCCAGCATGTTCTATTTTAAATCAACACTGATGTCGCTGTGGCAGGAAATACCTACTGTAAAATAAGAACGATGGCAGAGCTGCTCAATGCTTCTAGCGTTTCCATCTGATCAGAGAGAACTAGATGTCCTTTAAATGTATGCAATATGGTCTAGAATATCAATCACTTATTATTCTTTCACATGACCCCTCGGCAGAATAAAAATAAATAAATAATACTGCCAGACCAGCAGTCAGGAAGCCTGAACAAAGGGTCTGTATGCTGGTTTTTCAGGACCTTGGGAGCTGGAGAGATTCCCATTAGCTGTGGGGTTGGTAGCTTGCACATTCATTTAGCAAAATATCTCTCACAGCATTTTCTAGGTTAGGGACTTGATACAATTTTCCATGGATAGGAAAAAAACGAAATGTAATCAAATTGTAATTTTCACCACTTTACCACCAAAAGAGAAGCATTAAAGCAAGAAAACATGGAAAACATTGTCCCAGCTCTACAAAAGAGGAGCTAATTCTAATCTTTCCTCCCTATCTCTTGAGCTCCTTCTAAATAGCATTTATTCCCTATTCCTCTGCTGAGACTGGTCCTTTCTCAATCTTCATGTATTTGTCTGACCACTACATGCTCGATAGATTATCACCTCTCCTGGATGAGAGACTTTCCTTTAGCTCCTAAGACACTGCACAATCTTCTGGTTTTCCTCTTGCTTCACAGGCCGTTCCTTCTCATTTTTCTTTGCTGGCTTCTTCTCATTTCTCCAATGTCTACCCATTGAGGTGCCCTGGGGATCAGTAAACGTGGGCCTCTTTCCTTCTCTATTTACTTTTTTGTTTTTTGTATGCTGCATGATGGGGGTCATCTTTCATTCTTTTTTCCATGTGAGTATCCCATTAATGCAGCACCATTTGTTGAATTTTTGTTTGTTTGTTTTTCTTTCTTTTGTTTGCACATGTGTATGTTTTTGGAAAGTGCATGGGCCAGGAATCAAACCTGTGTCTCCTGCATGGCAGGTGAGAATTCTACCACTGAACTACCTTTGCCACCCCCTCCTTCTCCACTTATTTTCATTCCCTTGCTGGTGTCATTCAATCTCAGTGTTAGGTATAGCATGACAACTCCCAAATTTCTATTTTCAACCTGATCTAAACTCCAGACTTGTTTATCCAACTGCATTAGAGTCACCCTTACTCCTCCCTTTCTTTCATACTTCATGTCCAATCCTGCAATGCACCTTGTTGGCTCTACCTTTAAAACATTCCCAGAACCCGAGTTTTGTTTTTTTAACAACATCTCCCTCCTTGCTCTGGCACAGTCCCACCCGTCATTTCCCCTACAGATGATGGCAGGAGCTTCAGAGCTGCTCTCCTTGCTTCCCTGGTTGCACTCCTTCAAGGCAATCTTCAACACAGAAGCCCAAGGAACCCTCGTAAAAACAGGTCAGATCATGCCACCCTCTGCTCAAAATTCTCAATTCACTGAGCAAAACCCAGACCTTTGCAATAGACCATGAGTCCCTATGTCATCTCCCCATCCACACTTCTCCCTGATTCTCTAAGGTGAGCTCAGGGTCCTCTCCTTCTCGATGAGCCACCCTTGGCCCTACTGCTTCCCTGATATTCCTTCCACCTGTCAGGCCGTCTGCGATCAGTGTCCGTGGCCTGGGGACCTCTCCCCGAGGATGCAGCAAGGCCCCCTTTATTGCCTTCTCCATGCGCCACCACCAACCTGGCACTCCCCTGCTGTCTCCCCAGGGGGTTCCACGGCCACGCTACTCCAAATGAAGCCCCAATCCTTACCCTCCCTGTGCTTTCCTTTGTTCCTTCCTGTTACCTATCAAAATAGAAAAATGCACTTTGCTTACTTATGTTACTCTCCCTCAACTAAGATGGAAGGCAGATTTCAGTCTTTTCTTCCTCACTACCCTCAAAATTTAGAACAAAGTCTGGGACATAACAGATAATCAAGAACTGTTTTCTGAATGAATGAATGAAATATATATATATTTAAGATATACATATATATTTGTATGTGAAGAAAATACTACAGTGATATATATCCAAATGTTAACAGTGGTTAAAAATAAAGCCATTTAAAATTAAATAAAGTAATATTTTTTTCTGTTTAGAAAATCGATACATGCTCATTGCAGATGTTAGTGAAAATAGAGAAGTCAGAAAAAACACCCATAACTCCAACATCCAGCAAAAAATACTATTAACAATTTCATATATGTATTTTCTGGTTTTTCTTTTTTTCTACATACATATAATTTCCCCTAACAGAACTGGGATCACACTGTGTTTTTTTTTTTTTTTAATTTTTATATAATTTTTAAAAAAAATTTAAATATACTTAAACAATGAGGCTCTGTTCATTTTAATGGCACTATGGTATTCCATTCCTGTCATATTCAAATAACTGGCCTATTTGACCTTATTTCATTCTAGATTTGTAGGGCACATTTTCTTTTTTATAATTATTTGGATAATACACACATACCCATCATTCTTCCTTTTATTCCCCCCATGGGCAGGCAGCGGGAATCGAACCCGAGTCTCCAGTATGGCAGGTGAGAGCTCTGCAGGGAGCTACCATGTGGCCCACCCCATATCATTCTTTTAGTCATTATTTTTATGTTACTAAAATCCTCTTCAGATCTATTTCCTCTGCTTAGCAAGAGTTTCTCTTGATTTCTCTCTTTATAGGTTAATAGCTAGCATTTATTGAGGTTTTTTAAAACTTTTTTTTATTGTATATTATGACATATATACAAAGCAAAGGAAGAAAAAAGCAATAGTTTTCAGAGCACTCTTCAACAAGCAGTTACAGGACAGACCCCAGAGTTTGTCATGGGCTACCATACCTTCTCCTCAGATTTTTCCCTCTAGCTGCCCCAGAACATATGAGGCTAGAAGGAATAAATATTTTGTTATCATCACAATCAACGTTCTTCTTTTTTGTGAAAAATAACATACATATAAAAAAGTAATAAATTTCAAAGTACAGCACAACAATTAGTTGAGAATAGATTTCAGAGTTCAGTATGGGTTACAATCCCACAATTTTAGGTTTTGACTTCTAGCTGCTCTAACATACTGGAGACTAAAAGAAATATCAATTTAATGATCAGTAATCATATTCACTTATTTACTGAGTTTTTTTTTTAGTGCTAAGTATTATATAACTTACATGCATTATCTGATTTCACTCCCACTCAACTCTGAGGGTAGGTAGTATGTGTTCCCATTTTATAGGTGAGAAGCCTAATGCTTAGAGATGTTAATAACCCACCTGGGGTCACAGGGACAACAAATGGGAGAGCAGGTATTTATGACCACTAAACCACTAAACCATTTTGCACCTCTCAAATGAGAAAATTAGCATAGTTGTTATATCTCTTCCTCAAATTCTCCTGTTTCCCAATTTATATGAAAATGGTTTGAGATTTTTAGATAAAGTCTTTATACTGTATTATTTTATATTTTGTGTCTTCTGTTTTCAATTTTTTAATATTTATATAATGTTTCATAACCATATGGAAAACAATTATTTGAAAACATAATTTTCATTTTATATTCGCAAATCTCTTACACTGTTTTCTTTGCACATTCTTGAGATTATTATTATTATTCATCTCTTGATTGACTGAAGTAAATCTCTGAACAATTATTTCAGAAAACTAATATTTCATTTTCATATCTGAAAATGACTCACTTCCTACCACCTTGCGTGATTTGGCTGGGAACATAATTCTTGAGTAATGAATCCTAATCTACTTCTCTTAAAATTGTATAGACATGTCTGTATTGTCTTTTGGGTACTTGAAGAGAGTCTGATATCAGGTTATGTTTTTATTCCTTTGAAAGTAACTTGTTTTGTTTCATTTATATTTATCTAGATTTTTGTAAGATGTTTTATCCTTGCAATTACAAAATTTCAAATTTTCCTAGCTTAGGTCTATTTCTTTCAGAAAATTTGCTTGCACCCAGCAATTCTTTGCCGATTTATTATTCAAGGCTTTCTTTTAGCTCAGGAAAGTTTTCTTCTACTTTTCTTTTATTGATGCTTTTACTTCATTTGTTCTGTTCTCATTTCCGAAATTCCTATCACATGTATATTGGGTCTTTTGGAGCTTTCCTCTACATTTTATCTTTTCTGATTTTTACTTTTATTCCTTTATACTTTTCCTCTACCTACTGTATGTCTTGAGTTAGTCTTCAACTTGACTGACTGGGACTTCTCATGATCTAATGTATTTTTCGCCTCCATTATACTTTTGCAATGAATTTTTTTCACCTGGATGAAGCTTTTGCAGATCTTATAATTTGGGGTCTTCATGACTGCTTATTCTGGGTTCACCCAGTATTAGTCTGTTAAACACTATTAAGATCTTGAATAAGCATTTTGGAAAACTCCTTTTTCTTAAGAATAATCTTATTTCATAGGATGGCATTGTTCTGAGTCAAAAGAGGGCCTTTTTTTGAGATATTTAATATATCCAGTTACTGTCCTGCTGCTCACTCTTGCAGAGAAAGGTTTTAGCTTGTCTATTTTGGGGAACTGAGATGAGTTCTGGCAAGGACTAAGAGAGCCCTTCTTTTCATCTTAGGATCCACAGGAAGGGAGAAGGGAGAAGGGAAAAGCTTAGATTTACTGCCAGCTCTGCAGTATCACACAATTCCAGGGGCCCCATTCGCACAGCACAAGTACGCCTCCTGCAGGTGTGCACTGGAGGTGGTCCTGTGCACTGCAGATTTACTCTGGCGGTCTGGAGCAGAGCTGCCCCATCTGTGATGATGGAAACATCCTGTATCTGGCCCCAATGAAGGGGCCACCAGCTACATACAGCCATTGTGCTTTTACAATGTGGCCAGTGCAAATCAAGAGTTGACTTTTCTATTTCATTTCATTTTTATTACTCTAAATTTCATTTAAAGAGGCTCATGTGCTAGTGGCTGTCACGACGGCCAGCCCAGCCCCAGAGCACCAAGTGGTCCCCGACCAGAAGCACCGGCCTCTCCCAGAAGTGGTCAGAAATGCAAATTTCTGCCCTTGAGTGGCTGGGGTGGGACCCAGTCATCTAATGCTAACAGGTCCTCTGTGCAATTCTGATGCTTGCTAAGACTTGGGGACCACTGGTCTACTGACCAAATGCCTAGCATGAGCTAGGAGATGGGCAGATCCGAAGGCATGCACAAGAGGTTTCTTTTTCTGTAATGAGGTCAGCAGCTAGGAATTAACGGGGGCATCTCCTCCGTCTTCACCTGTCACAGTCATCCTCATTAGGGGCCAGCTGTGGCAGTGCTTCTCCCAAGTCCAAATCAGGAGAGGTCGGTTACAGGAACTTTGCTTGCCGGGCTCTGGCAGGTGGTATGCTTTCCAGAGGCGACAGGAGGATCCGACTATACGTCCACACGGAACCCGGCCTTTAACCTTCTGAGCCTCTCTGCCTACTGCCTTCATTAGACTTTTTTTTTTTTCACAAGTGATGGATCATATGTTTTGTATTTTTCAATGCTATTGACATCACCTTCTATCTTGCAGGAATATAAATTCCCGGCATGCGGATGTCCCCATTACTAATTCCTCATGCTGATGCAGTTTTCCCCTTTTTGTATTTCTATCACTTGATCATTTCTGAGAGGATATGGGGGCAAGTGAGCTAGAGCAGTACATTCTAACGCCTGATTTTCCTGGAACTTTTCTACATCTCTGTTAATACCTCAATTTTGTTTGTCATTCTATAGTATGCTTACACATGTACTATCTCATATAATTGGGTATTATTATTCTCATCTTACAGATAGGAATCCTAGCCTTAGATGGTTTAAGTAATCTACACAAGAGGCTCTGCAACATTTAGAAAGCAATAGCTAATATTTATCGAAACTTTATTATAAGACATTGTATTAAGGGCTTCATATCATCTTATTTAAGCCTTATAACAATCTTGTAAAATGCATGCTAATATTTTTCTCCATCTTATACACAACTAGAAAACTTAGAGAAGTCAAATAACTTGTTCAATCTACACAACTAGTTAGTAAAACTGTTGATGATTCTGTCTGACCCTTGAGTGTGTGCTCTTCTTGCTATGATATACTGGCTTCTTAGCCAGGAGAACAATCAAACGGAAGGAACAAAGTAAAGAGTACATTTATAGTTTCAGAGGGTTTCCTCATATCTCATCATGTGTCACAGTGGGCTGTTTATCATTTTCTACAGCACTACCAATTTCAGCATCATTTAGTTAGTAGTAGTTAATGGTGGGAAACACATTGAACCTGTATGAGTCCTGACCTCCACCTCCACTCATTCCAAACACTCATTGCACACCTGCTGCCTGCCAGTTACTACGCTGAGTGCTGCATTACTGACGTTTGCCAGGCTGCAGCCTATAGCCCCTGTCAAATGTCTTGACACTTTGGCTGGTTACTGCTAAACTCTCCTTCTAACCTGCCCTTGTTACATTACAATCGATGGATCCACTCAAAGTTCCACTAGTTTCTTAAGTAAAGAAGCATCGAAAAGCATTTGAACAAACAAGCAGCTTGAGGGCACCTATGAGGAAGTCTGTGGAACTGTGACTTTAGCTGTGAATTTGAAGTAGAAAAATCGGGACATTCAGACATCTCCATGAGGACAAGTGTCAATCCCTGGTCAATCCAGACCAGTTTGATAAGAATGACTCAGAGATCTAAGAGCAACTTTCAATCAACCAAACAAGGAATTTTACAAACCTTTCCATATTCATGACCAAAGGAATACTTAATGAAGCCTGGCTCATGATACAGAGGAGTAATTTTATTTATAATATATATTTTCACTCTTGGCCTTGCACTAGAGATAAGCCTTAGTTCCCCTCATAAGACATTATTAAAATATCTTACATTTTTGTAGCATGTTTTTTATTTTTTTTTTACAAAGGATATATATTTATAATATCTAATTAAATGTGATACTTGGACAGGCTGTAACATAGACATTATTTCCCCATGTCTTAGTTTGTCAGGCTGCTATGACAAATATCACATAATAAGCATTTATTGATTCACAGTTTTGGGGCAAGAAGAAATCCAAAATCAAGATAATGGCAAGGCCTGCTTTCTCCCAGAGTCTATTGCCCTCTGGTGTTAGCTGCCAGCCATCCTTGGGGTTCCTCAGCTTGCACATCTGCTGCCTTCATATGGTGATGTCTTCTCCTTTCTTGCAGTTTCTCCTGTTTTCTGGTTTTTGCTAAATA
Source organism: Myrmecophaga tridactyla (assembly GCA_004026745.1). Taxonomy (NCBI): domain Eukaryota; kingdom Metazoa; phylum Chordata; class Mammalia; order Pilosa; family Myrmecophagidae; genus Myrmecophaga; species Myrmecophaga tridactyla. The sequence continues at coordinate 45,680 of PVIY010011148.1, read as the reverse complement.
CCAGCTTCTGCTCACTTACAGTTTCTGCAGACTTCTGGCTTCTTCCTGTCTTGCCTTCTTCAACTTCTGGTACCATTTACTTCTCTTTATAAGGACTCTAGTGGCATGGATTAAGACCCAATTTCATTCGATTGGGCCACACCTTAATTTTGTTTTGCAGCCCTGTTAACACAGGGTTCACACTCACAGACATAATTCAACATCCTGGAAAAAGCCTCCCCAGAGACTTTTTATTTAGGGACTAAAAGGTCAAATTCTACTTGCTTAAAGCTCTGAAGGATGGTAGAGAAAGAGAAAAATATCAGATAGGAAAATTTCATCCTGGATTTGCCAGACCATTCTGGTACCCTCCCCCCTCACTTAGTCCTGTGCAACTTGGGAGTCACACAAAGGAAGCAAAGCATGGGTCCCTCCCACTATGGAGACTGTAAAGCAATCACTGCAGCAAATTAGGACTCCACGCCAATTCAGGAACAGGGACCTACATCTGCAAAGATCCTGGGTGGAGTATGTGCTGCTGAGGAGTGCTGCACACAAAAGGGCCCTAGAGGAATAAAAGAGTAAGAGTGAGAGAGAAGAGAGAGACAGACCATGATAGAAATACTGGCAATGTCTGTTGTGTCCTCATTCAATCCAGCTTCAGTTGGATGGTCCACCTAAGGGCAAAACGGACTTTCCTGAAGTGATCCACCTTTGTGGAATGACCCCATCTGCCTCCCCAAGGCTAGATACCCTAACAGGGAAGAAAATGCAGGCAGAAAAGCCTCACAGAGAAAAAAATAGGGAAGAGGGGTTAAACTGAACTGCTGTAAAACAGGAGGGTCCTAGAACTGAAAAGTGTAAGGAAAAGGTGGCACTGAATAAGGGAGTTAATTTAAACAAATCATATGCGCTGGGGAGAAAAGCTTGCACAAAAGCAAACATAACATATCAAGATTCATGGAGAAGGAAAATAAGAAAAGAAACTTTCTCTTAGAGGTGAAACAATTGCACAAAAGTGCAATTCCAAAAATTGGACCAGATATCCAGAGCAAGAATCATATGAGATAATCTGAAAAGTTAAACATGGGCTATTCTAAAAGTCTAGAATAAGCTGGACCAAGCTTTAAAGTAGAACCTTAACACAAAGCCAATCAACAATAAAAACATAGACACTAGGGAGAAATGGACCTTCAGAGCTAACCCATCAAGATAATTAAATGCCTAGACATCAACAAAAAATTACAAGCCATGCTAAGAAACAGGAAAATATAGCTCAGCCAAGCGAACAAATTAAAACTTCAGAGGAGACTCAGAAGTTGGAACAATTAACCAAATTCAAACAAATCCTTTAAAGCAATTGAAGACGATGAAGGAAAGTATGTATGAAGAAACAAAGAATATTAAAAAGACAATGTGTGAGCATAAAGAATTTGAAAGTATAAAAAATAAATTATGGGATAAAAAGCATAATAGTAGAGATTAAAAATACGCGAAAGGTATACAACAGCAGTTTTCAACAGGCAAAAGAAAGAATCAATGAACTAGAAGAGAACAATAAAAATCATATGGTTACAAGAACAGGTAGAAAAAAGAATAGAAAAAAGTGGAGCAGTGTCTCAGTGATGTGGATAATAGCATGAAGAGCAAAAATATACACATTATGAGTGTTCTAGAAGAAGGAGAGAAGGAAAAGGTGGCAGAAAGAATATTTGAGGAAATAATGGCCATAAACTTCCCAACTCTTATGAAAGACAAAAAATACATGTCTGAGAAGTCCAATGTATACCCAAAAGAATAAATCCTAATAGACCTACTCTGAGACACATTCTAATCAGAATGTCAAATGCCTATAATAAAGAGAGAATTCTGAAGCAGCAAGAGAAAAGGTGATTCATCACATACCAGAGATCCTCATTAATTCTTCATCAGTGTCAATTTCTCATCAGAAGTCATGATGGGGGTGAGCAGGCAGCGTTTTCTTATATTTAAGGGACTGAAAGAGAACAAGTGTGGGCCCCAAATTCTTTATTTGGAAAAAGTGTCCTTCAAAAATGAGTGAGTTTAAAATATTTACCAATAAACAGAGACTGAGAGAGTTCATCAACTACGACCTGCCCTACAAGAACTACTAAAGGGAGTTTTGCTAGTTGAAAGGAAAAGACAGAGAGAGAGTGGCTTCGAGTAGTGTGGAGAGACAAAGGTCATAAGTAAGGGTAAGAGAAAGGGTAAATGCAAAACCCAATAGTACTGTATCCTCAATTCACAACTCTACTCTTTAATTCATATAAGAATCAGAATATAATTGAACAAGAATAAGGCATATTTCTTGATAAAGGATATGCAAAATACAAAGTGGTAAAGTGGGTCAAAAAACAAGAGAAAGAGGGGAAACAGGGATATGGGAGCAGAGAATGTATATGCTACTGAAGCTAAGTTGGTATCATTTCAAATTGTTAGGTTATACATGTAATATAAGCCCCACAATATCCACAAAGAAAGTATTTTTTAAATATATAGAAAGAAATGAAAAAAAGGATCAGTCAGATACATTACAAAAGGTCAACTATACAGAAGAAGAGATTGCTAAAAAGGAAAAGAGAGACAAAAAACCAAAGGACAAAATGGCTGAAGTACTGCCTTTATAACACTCAGTGTTAATGGATTAAACTCCACAATCAAACAAAAATGGTTGACAAGCCTTAGAAGAGGCTCACCTTCTATGCAAAGACACATATAGGTTGGAAATGAAAGGATGGAAAAATCTTTTATGCAAATTGTCACCAAAAAAGAGCTGTGGTAGCTATATGAATATTGGAAAAAATAGGACTTTAAGTCAAAAGCTGTTATAAGGGGCAAAGAAGGACACTATATGTTAAGATAAGGGGCACTCCACCAAAAAGAAATATCAATCATATGTATTTATACACCTAACCAAAATGCTCCCAAATACATGAGGCAAACACTTAAAAATGTGAAGGGAGAAATAGATACCTCTGCAATAACAGCTGGAGATTTTAATATACAACTCTTATTAACAGATAGAACATCTAGACAGAGGATCAATAGGAAATACAGAAACAGAATAATATGATAAAGAACTAGACCTAACAGATATATACAGAACACTGCACTCCAATATTGTAGAATATACATTCTTCTCAAGTACACAGGATCATTCTCCAGGATAGACCACATGTTGGGTCACAAAAAAGGTCTCAATAAATTTAGAAAGACTGAAATCATACAAAGCATGTTCTCTGATCATAATGGAATAAAGTTGGAAATCTATCACAGGTGGAGAATTGGAAAATCCACAAATACATGAATGTTAAATAACACTTTCTTAAACAATCAGTGGGTCAAAGAAGAAATTGCCAGGGAAATCATTAAATATTTTGAGGTGAATGAAAATGAGAACACAATATATCAAAACTTATGGGATACAGTGAAGGCAGTGCTGAGAGGGAAATTTTGGTTCTAAACATACACATTAAAAAAAGGAGAAAGAGCTTAAACGAAAGACCTAAATGTACTCCTAGAGTAACTAGTAAAAGAGCAGGAAACTAATCCCAAAGCAATTACAAGTAAAGAAATAGTAAAGATTAGAGGAGAAAGAAATGAAATTAAGAATAAAAAATAATAAATAGAATTTAAAAAATTAAGTTGCTTCTTTGAAAAGATCAATAAAATTGACAAATCCTTAACTAGATTGACAAAGGATAAAAGAGAGAAGATGCTAATAAATAAATCATTAATACTGACTCCACAGAAATAAAACAGATCATTAGAAGATACTATGAACAACAGTATGCCAACAAATTAGAAAACAGATGAAATTCCTAGAAACACACAAACAGCATACACTGACTCCAAATGAAATAGGAGATTTGCCAGACCAATTGCAAGTAAAGAGATTAAATCAATCATCTGAACTCTCCCAACAAAGAAATGCCCAGGACCATATGGCTTCACAGGTGTATTCTACCGATCATTCCAAGAAGAACTAATACAAATTATGCTGAAATGCCTCCAAAAAATTGAAGAGAAGGGAACTCTACCTAACTTACTATATGAGGCTGACACCCAGATACCAAAGCCAGATAAAGATATTACCAAAAAAAGGAAATCACAGACCATTTTGTCTTATGAATATAGATGCAAAATACTTGCACAACAAATCCAACAGCACATCAAAACAATTATGTCCTGTGGTCAGGTTTTATCTAAAGAAGACAAGGGTGGTTCAACATAAGAAAATCACTTAATGTAATATACCACATCAACAAAACAAAGGGGGAAAACACATGATCATATCAATTGCTGCAGGAAATGCATCTAATAATATACCACATCCTTTCTTGATTAAAACACTTGGAAAAATAGGAATAGATGGAAACTTCCTCACAATGATAAAGTATATATGTGAAAACCCTACAGCTAACATTGTACTCATTGGTGAAAGACTGAAAGCTTATCCTCTAAGATCTGGAACCAGACAAGGAAGTCCACTGTTACCAATGTTATTCAACAATGAACTGGATGTTCTATCCAGAGTAATTAGGCAAGAGAAAGAACTAAAAGGCATCCTAATTGGAAAGGCAGAAGTAAAACTTTCATTATTTGTAGATGACATGCTCCTACATATAGAAAAACCTGAAAAATCTACAACAAAGCTACTAGAGCTAATACATTCATGTATACATGGCAGGGTATAAGACCAACACACAAAAATCAGTAGTGTTTCTATACACTAGTAATGAGCAAGCTGAGGAGGAAATCAAGGGTGAAAATTCCATTTAAAATAGCATCTGAAAGTATGAAATATCTATGAATAAAGTTAATTAAGGATGTAAAGGATTTATATACAGAAAACTACTAAACATGGCTGAATGAAATCAAATAAATGTTAAGACATTCCATGTTCATGGATTGGAAGACTAAATATCATTAAGATGTCAATTCTACCCAAAGTGATTTACAGATTCAACACATCCCAATAAAAATTCCAACAGCCATCTCTGCAGAAATGGAAAATGCCAATTATCAAATTTATCTGGAAGGCTTAGATGTTTTCAACCATCTTGAAAAAGAACAACAAATTTGGAAGACATACTTCCTGACTTCAAAGCATATTCTAAGGTACAGTGGTCAAAACTGTATCATACTGGTACAAGGACAGATATATTGACAAATGGAATAGGATTGAGAGTTCAGAAGTAAACTCTCACCTCTATGGCCCATTAATTTTTGACAAGGCTGCCAAGTCCACTCAACTAGGAAAGAGTAGTGTCTTTATAACATGGTGCCAGAAACTGGATATCTCTATTCAAAGAATGAAAGAGGATGTATATTTCAAATCATTTAGAAAAATCAACTCAAAATGATCAAAGACCTTAATATAAAAACCATGACTATAAAACTCCTAGAAGAAAATGTAGGGAAGCATCTTCAGGATGCTGTTAAGCAACAGTTTCTCAGACTATACACCCAAAGCACAATCAACTAAAGAAAAAAAAGAAAAGATAAAGAGGACCTCATCAAAATTTAAAAACTTTGTGCCTCAAAGGACCTTATCAGGAAAGTGAAAAGGCAACTTACTCAATGGCAGAAAATATTTGGAAACCACATACTGAAAAATGTTTAATATCCAGATTATATAAAATAATCCTACAACTCAACAATTAAAAGACAAGCAACTCAATTTAAAAACGGGCAAAAGTCTTGAACTGACATCTCTCCAAAGAAGATATACAAATGTTTAGAAAGCACATGAGGAGATGCTCAACATCATTAGCCATCAGGGAAATGGAAATCAAAGTCACAGTGTGATACCATTTCACAACCATTAGAATGGCTGCTATTTAGAAAATTGGAAATAACAGGTGTCTGAAGATGATACAGAGAAAGAGGGAGATTTTCATTGCTAATGGCAATGTAAAACGGTGCAGCCACTCTGGACTTCCATCTGGCCGTTCCTCAGAAAGCTAAGTTTAGAACTACCATCTGACCTGACAATCCCACTATTAATTTTATCTCCAATAGAATTGAAAGCTCAAACAGATATTTGCACAGCAGTGTTCATAGTGGCATAACTTACAATTACCAAGAGATGGAAGCAACCTAAGTGTCCATCAATTGATGAATGTATAAATAAAATATTGTATATACCTACAATAGAATATTATTCAGTTGTAAAATAGGTGGCAAGATGGATGAGGCTTGAAAAAACGTTGCATGAAATAAGCCAGACACAAAAGGACAAACATTACTTGCTCTCCCTGATTTGAAGCAATTAGAATAAGCAAACTCATAAGAGTCCAAATCTGGACTACAGATTGTCAGGGGACAGTATGGGGATAGAGAATGGAAGTTAAGTCTTCAAATGTACACATTTCCTATTGGTAATGCCGCAACGGTTGTGATAATAGATGGTGGTGACTGTGTCACAACAGTGTGAACACAATTAACAGCACCGAAACATATATGTGAATGTGATTAATAGGGGAAATGCTATATTGTATAAATGGTAACAGAAATGTTTAAAAGAGTCCATGGAATGCTACACACACTGTGACCCTTAAGTTAAACCATGGACTTCAATGGCACTGTTGTAAAATGTGTTATCATCTGTTGTAACAAATGATTCACACCAATATAGTTGGCAGTGGACTGGTGTGTGGGAACCCTCTATTTTATGCATGACTGTTATATAAACCTATGCTGTTTCTAATAAAAGATAATTAAAAAATTAAAAAATGGGCAAAGGACTTGAATAGACATTTCTCTAAATAGCATACACAAACGGCTGCAAAGCACATGAAAAGCTACTCAACACCACTAGCTAGTAGGGAACTGCAAATCAAACAACAAGGATGACCCTTGAGGACATTATGCTGAAATACACCACACACAAGGACAAGTATTGTAAGATCACACTGATGCAAACCCATTATAATAAGCAATCTCATAGAGTTAGAACCCAGAATTTAGGTTACCAGGAGATCGATTGGTGGTAGAAAAATGGGGTCTGATTTTTAATTTGTTCAGAATTTCTATTTAGGTTGATTGTTAAGGTTTGGAAATGGATGGCGGTATCATCCAATCGTAATGGTAGCACATTATTAGAATATAATTAACAGTGTTCAATTATGTGCATGTGAATGTGGTTTTTAGGGGAAGTTTTGGGCTGTGTATGTTACTAGAATGAAAAGTCAAAGATAAACATGGGACTATGTAACTTAGTGAAATCTGTTGTGGACAAGGACTGGTGTTATAGTAGAACTATAAGAATGTTCTTTCATGAATTATAACAAATGTACAACATTAATACAGGATGTTAATAAGGTGGTTACTGGACAAATACAACTAATGTAAACTGCACCAGTTTAATTAATTTCGTATTATTTTTTGGTTTGTTTTTGCATGAGCAGGCACCAGGAATCAAACCTGGTCTCCGGCATGGCAGGCGAGAACTCTGTCACTGAGCCGCCACTGCACCACCCTGGACTATTTTAATATCCTTTCATGAATCTTAACAGAGCTACCACACTAATGCAAAGTGTCTACAATAGGGAGGTATATGGGACACTGTATTTTTTTATATGACTTTTCCGTAAACCTACAACTTCTCTAATTAAAAAAAAAAAAGATTGAAAAAGAAATAACCCCAAACAAGGTCCTTTTTCTCGAGGAGCTTGTATTAAAGAAACAGGCAACTAGATACATTATAATACATGTAATTGTATGAGACATTTTATGGGTTCCAGAGGAAAAACACTGCATCTTGGAGGGTGGGTAGGGCTTAGCGATGCAGAATTAAGCGGTAGGTATTGTAAGCAGAGGAAAACACATAAGCAAAGATCTGGAGATAGGAAAGTCCAGATGGCAAGGAAAAACTGGGTAGCTATTATTTGGGTCTAGAAGGGTACATGAAGGGAAATGGTGTAAATCAGGTTGCAGAGGTAGGTTTAATGTTTGGGGAGTGAAAAAAATCTAACCAGAATAATTAGCAGAAGTGGGACTCAAACCCATGGTCTCTTACTTTAAGATGGGAGCACTCTCTGCTATAGCCCAGCTATCTTCCTGATCTTATATTCAAATTATTCTATTTTATTCTGCATATATTTCATTATTAAAACAGCATGGCTCAAGAGACTTGAAAAATAGCTATAGGAATATGATAAGAGCTCTTGACTTGTCTTTGAAACCAGTCCATGTTAATCTTTACTTAACTTAAAGGTGTATATTTTAAGGCAACTGAAAATCATTGACGTCATTCTCATTTCTTGGCATATCATAAGCAACTTAGTTTTTTGAACAATACTAGAAGTCAGAGCAAAAATATGAGGTAAACATCTTGAGGTTGGACAAGAGGGAAAGGAAGTCCTAAGTTAAGTTGCTTGGGTAGATCTTACCCACTTTACTGCGAGTGGAAGTGGGAATCTTGGTTGAGTGAAAATCCAGGTTATTTTTCAGCTGTATCAATGCTGACGGCACACAATTGTTTTGTCGTTTGGCTGTGTCGCCTTCCCTCTTCCATAACAGACATTACACAGGATTACCCCTTGGAGTTTTTCACCCTAGTCTGAACTTTGAAGGGTTGGAGACAAAGACAAGGGTGATAAAATAAAACAAATGAAGTGAAAAAATGTAACATGAAAAATATCGTTCTCCCTTTCCTTACTTCTAAGTTAAAAAATATACACTTTTCTAGTTTTTTGCTATAGCTGATACAAGAAGTAGAATAATTCAGAAATTCAAACTTCAACATTTATGAGCATCAAGGGCATGGCTACTCTGAAGACAAAAGAAAAGAGGGTTGAAATATTTGAATAGTCTCCCGTTTGATTTTTTCCATTAGGCAACTCCTTTTGAGACAAGGAGCTCTGTCTTTGGAATAAAATCTAGCTTGGGAGGAGAAGGAATCTTATATTCATTATGAATTCATTGCGCATAAACTCAGGTACTGTCAGTTGTTACGTAATGGCTTTATGAGAAGCATTCAAATAAACAAAAGAGTACAATTTTAATATTACTTTAAAATTAGCTTCACATTGAAAACAAAATCCCCAAGTTATTTATAAAAATCCATCCTCTAATCCTTATGCAGGGAAAGAATTCCTAAATGAACAGCTGATTCCTTTGCAATTTGAATTTAAGAGATGCTTATTTGACACTAGGGCAGTTAGGCTGATCTAAGCAGTGTTTGGTTTATACCAAGAAAATACATTTTTATTTTCCTGTTTTAAATGTTATTTTCATGGTTACATTTATTTAAAGTAAATTATCTATGGTTTGCAGATAAAAGAGAGGCATCAATTGAGCAAATTACGGCTTTCATAATTAAATGCTTCTTGTATGCAGTCTCCAACATTGCTAAAGGAAGCCATCATTTCAACATAATATTAGAATATGTGCAGCATAAAATTGCATTAAACAAACCCTTAGGGTTTTTACTAATTTATTTTGGGATGAAATCAGCAGATTTTTTTGGTCAAGAATTTTCATTTAAATTCACCTATACAAAAGGTTGTTCGCTGTTTTTTAAAAGCATATTTTACATGGGAAATAACAGGGTGGACTTGATAACCAAATGGGTCATTGTTCCATTTGAGGCAAAAATATGGAGATATTTCAGATGAGCATTTTTGGCCTTAAACCAGAGGATGATGAATAGTACATTCTTCAGAAAAGATACCCACAATATTCAAGTTTATGTAATAAGTAGAGAATCAAATTGATTATGAGAATTGGAGTGAAAGTGAGATCAAGCTATGTGGAACCTGGAAAAAGGGGTCCAAGATGTAAAATAATTTAAAACTTAGGTAATCCTAGGCTCATCATTTTCTCTTGCCTAGTCTGTACCCTAGACCTGCTGAATTTATCTCCTAAATATTTCTAAAATCCAATTACTGCTCTCTTTCTTATTCATGCTTGGCTCTTTCTTATTATTGCAGTCTGAACTTCAAATGTCATCTCCGCAGAGAGGCCTACACTGATTCCTTAATTAAAGTAACCGCCCCCGCCAGCCCTCATACCAGCCTGCCCTCGCTGCCCCCACCCCCTCCAGTTACTTCCTCTCAATGCCATCTTCCTAGTGTATTTCCTTGGGATTGTTTATCTTTTTGTTTGCTTGCTTACCGTCCCTCTCCCCCACCAGAATATATGTTTCTTGAGGACAGGACTTAGCCACATCAGCAGTTGAATCCCTCCTGTCTCCACCATTACATGGGATGTGGCAAGTACTTGAAATGATACCGACTTCCGGTGCCCAATTTCAGGCGTGTATGTAAGAGTCCACAAACTTGTCTCGACAACATCGGCCTTGTCTTTTTGAAATCCATTTTCTGCACTTTGGCTAGATTTTCTTTCTACAATGCAAATCTAATTAAGTCACTGTACTACTCAAAGCTCTTGAGTAGTTCCTTGTCATCCAAACGAGTATTCCTCAAAGCATCCAGTGTGGTACGTGGTATCATTTTACGTTGTTCAATGAAGAACACTTTAACTTAAAAGCTACTTTTAATTTTTCTTAATATTAGTTCAAACAACCAATCAAACAGTACATAAATCGCATAATTTCGAAGATATTGCTAACATTTTAAAATCCATTTACAGACATGGAAAATATGAGTATGTTCTCAAATGAGCTTGAAACATACGGGCTTAAAACCCAACATCTTCCGTCATCTATGTCCTGCCTACCTTTTGGGCATAATATTCTAGCCTTGTACTTTATGTCCTGATAACATCAAATGTTTGCGCCTCTCCCTATTCTCCACCTGATTTATTGCCCCTGTGCCTTTAATTAGGTTATATCCTATGCCTAAAACACTCTTGATTTTTCTCCCTTTACTGACTATCACCTGGTTAACTCTGCATCCTTGTGACTCAGCACAGATCACCAACGCCAAGAAGCCCTGCTTAACCTTGGCCCTTCCTCAGGCGTGGCTAGGTACTCCTTCATTTTCGCTCCCTCAATGTTCTATGAAAACTTTTATTTTTATACCTATTGCATTGTAAAATAATTAACTATTTGTGCATCGATCCTTTCAAGTAGAATGTGAATTCCCGAAGTCACGTCAATATCTTATTTAAACTCATATTCTAGTTTGCTGCACAGGGACTGAACAGAGGCTCAGTTAAAATGATTGGCTGTGAAACTATGGGGAGAAGGAGCCATGGGTCAAATCATCAACAATCATCTGTTGAGTAATTGAATTACTTTGCGGAGTGCTTCCTAGGCTGAGATGCAGTACTCCTACAGTCAGTTTGCAAATATTTATTGAGTACTTACTAAATGCTAGGAAGTGAAGGCACTTATAACCGGTTTGTTGAAGAAATGAATGGGAAAGCCCTAGTACCATGGCATACTATGAGTTTTAGACAGGGAGGAGGGGTGTTCTAGTTTGCTAGCTGCCGGAATGCAATACACCAGAGACGGATTGGCTTTAATAAAAGGGGATTTATTCTGTTGGTTCTTCAGAGGAAAGGCAGCTAACTTTCCACTGAGGTTCTTTCTTATGTGGAAGGCACAGGATGGTCTCTGCTAATCTTCTCTCCAGGCCCTTGGGTTCCAACAACTTTCCCCGGGGTGACTTCTTTCTCCATCTCCAAAGGCCTGGGCTGAGCCGCAAGTGCTGAGATGAGGAATGCCGAGCTGCTTAGGTTGTGCTACATTGCGTTCTCTCATTTAAGCACCAGCCAATTAAGTCAAACATCACTCATTGCAGCAGACACGCCTCCTAGCTGACTGCAGATGTAATTAGCAACAAATGAGGTTCACGTACCATTGGTTTATGTCCGCAGCAACAAGACTAGGTGTGCTCACCTGATCAAGTTGACAACTGAATCTAACTAACACAAGGGGTGAGGTAAGTTTGGAGTGAAGCAAGTATTGGGTAATAGTTGGAGAATTTATTAATTAGAAATGTTAATTCTCTTCAGAGAGATGGCCCAGCAGTCCAAACTCACCAAATCAAAGGTGAACATGTGTGTGTGTGTGTGTGTTGGGGTTGGAGTGGAAGTCATAGTAGAATACGTACCAGTGTGACTTCCAGATGTCGGGGGCCTTGATTTTTTTTCTGTTGGGTGCCAGGGCCTGTAGTGTGAGGCAATTCATTCAACAGACAGGGTGCTTTCCAAGGGCCACACACTGTGGATTTAGAGATAGTTAAGTCCTGCTTCAAGGAGATCCTACATAACAGCCAGAAATGATTGGAGGAAGAAACACTGTTGTCCAGTTTCCATAGAGCTAACCCAGGGCCAACACCTTTCTGAGGCAGAATAAACAACAGACATGTGAACAGACCCATATTTTCAGAACACTTTTCTAGTGCTCGAGGAATAACATAATTAAAATCTAGGTAGGACAATCAGTGTTTCGGGCCAGCATAAGATAAGGTCTATAGGAAGTAGTTTTAAGCATTTTGGATTGAGGTAAATATAGGAGTAATGCAGATATCTCTTCATATGTCCCCAATATCTTCTGAAAACCACTAATAGGATAAAGGATATTACAAGTGACTGAGCCAAGTTTCCTTTAAGATCATATTCCATGATTCAATTTTCCCAAATGCCCAAATAATAGGGTCAAAGAACTACTTTAGTAGTAGTTGTAAATTATTCTTGATTAGTACTTTGCTACCAAAATTTGAAGTAAAGAATGAAGTAATTCCCCTTGCTTTACTAATTGGCAGCCACATTTGAACATAACATACATTTGGGAAATCTGTATTTTAATAATTTATAAGGAGAAAACCTTTAAATTGCTAATTTCTCAAAGACCATTCACAGTGTGACTTTATCACAGAGTCTGCTCGAAGAGATCCTTCAAAACATTTTCTTGTAAAGTATGAACAACCTCATGAAGTTTACCCATATTTCTACAATGTATATGCTTTCCACTGATTATTATGCAGTGTTCTCAGTATCTTGATAATGTCTCTGTGTCTCTATATGTGGAGAATGACATTGTGGGATTTCTCAACTATTTGTAGGATTTTCAATTAAAAATAAGTTGGAAAAATAAGACAGGCATGGGCTGTGTTCTAGTGATCTATTGCTATTTAACAAATCACCCCCCTCCAAACTCAGTGGCTTTAACAACAATTTTATTATCTTATGATTCTTGTTGTTGACTGGATTCAGCAAGGTGGTTCTTGCTTGGGGTCTTTCATGCAGTTGTGGTCAGATGGCAGCTGGGGCTCAGTTCATTAAAAAACCTTCATCACGTCTGCCAGAACAAGTCAACATGACCACTGTGTGTGTGTGTGTGTGTGTGTGTGTGTGTGTGTGTGTGTGTGTGTGCTTGGCTTCCTCGTGATATGTTGAACAAGTGTACAAGAGAACCAAACAGGGCTATAGTGCCTTATGACCCAGCTTCAATCGTCTCACTATGCCACCTCCATCACAGCACAGACCCATCCAGATGTAAGGCAGAGAACCTAAACCACACCCCTCAGTATCAACCTCATACCAAAAGAAGAGCATGTGGGATGGAAGATTTTTTTTTTTACTGATGATTTTGAAAATTACAATCTGCCAAAGTTCACCCTACATCTACAGCAATTCACACACATGTACCCTCCTTTGCAAAATACATCCATCCTCTTCCTGAAGAACTCTGTCTGAATTCCATTATGATGTCCACTTTAAGTCCAGGGGGGTCACTACTGAGTCAGGTCCAGGTGTGGATTAGGCACCTCAGATACAGTGCCTGGGGTACAGCTCCCTAAGTATCATTCCTCTCAATCTAAATACTGTGAACTAAAGAGTCCATTTATTTGTCCCCAGTACATCTAACATAAAATGGTAGGACAGGTATAGAATAATGAATATAATCACCTCCATACAAAAAGAAGGAAAATGGGAGATACATAGCAGTTATTGGTCCATAGCATTTCTGAAATCCATCCAGTTACAGGTTGACAGTTTCTTGATTAGGGCTCAGTCCTATTACATTGATGCTGTTCACTGCAGCTCTTGGTTTCTACTTCTGAACGAGCCTTCCTTTCCCATAAGAAAACATTGCATGGCTGCTTTATGTCTGTAAAAACTTGGAAATCCAAAGGGATTTTACATCTATACTCTCTCTGTTCCTCTTAGCCCAAGCAGGGGCCACTTCCACTAGACTAGTTATCTAAAAAAAATTGTAGGATTTGTGTTTGTTAATTTATACACCACACCATTAGACAAATGCCATATCTGCAATCTCTTCCAGATAAGCCATCCTCTCTGGTGAGACTGCTGTGTGGCTCATTATAACACCGTAAAGATTCTAAGGAGCCCTGTTGTTTAAGGGTCCTTGAGGCATGCCCTTAAGGTCCTGAGTATTTTGCCTGCAAGTTTTTATGAGGATACTGCCTGAGATCTTTTTGGAGATTTAATAAAGAGTTTTACAGACACATCCTGGACTTCATATTTTTAGACCATGATTCCTTGACTATGCTCTGGATTTGAATTCTGCCCAGAAACAGCTTGTTAATTTCAGATCATTTGATATCTGCAGAGACTGATAAGGAAAATTAGTTTGTTTGTTTGTTTTTTAACACAGAGAGTCTTGGCTTCTTTATGTTTAACAGTTCAATCTTTATTTCACTTATCTCTGTCCTCTCATGTTTTATCATAGATGGTAAGAAGCTAAATGGCACTTTCAGTATCCTATCTGGAAATTTTCTTAATTAGATCTTGGAGTTCATTAGGTACAATTCCTATTTTTCTACATTAATGCAGGCAACAGTTTTGCCAGGCATTCTGCCACTGTATAACAAAGGGCTCCTTCCTTCTAGCTTCCAATAACTTTACTTTCCTTTAAATCCCCACTGACAGCATAGTCAAAATCTTTAGGTTTCTGCTCATACTTGCCCTTTAGTAGAGTTTCACCAACATTTTCCTTAGGTTCTTTAGACTTTCACTAACTGTTTTATCAATCCCTTTGTAGCTTGTTCCAGCTACTTGATTCAAAAGTTGATGCCATATGGTAGGGTTTTGTTATGGCAGCACCCTATTACCAAATACTAAAATCTGTTCTATTTATCTATTGTTCTATAAAAAATACTTCAAAAATAAGATTTCAGTAGGGCACTGGGTAAAACTGGAGTCACCTCAAAGGCATTCTCAATTACACATCTTGTGGCTGATGCTGGCTTCAGCTGGGACTTCATTGAGGCCATCACGTGGAATATCTGCATGGCTTTTCCACATGACTGCTTGACTTCCTCACAGTATGGCAGCTGGGCTCTAAAATTAAGTCTCCAAAGGGGATACAGTAGAACCTATATTTTCTTTTATAGAAAATAAAAGAAAAAAACCTAACCTTGGAGGTCACATACTGTCACTCCATAGGCCGTCCCAGATTCAAGGACATGAAATACAGAGCCACCTTTTTATGGGAGGAGTGTTGACATCTCATTGTAAGAAGAGTATGTAGGTGGGAGATCTTATTGCACTTATCCAAAATATTGTCCACCACAGGTTGATATAGCTAGCCTGCTAAATTCATTTTCAATCTCAAATTTCTATAAAAAGAAAAAATAATTTGAGTTCCTTAAAGTAATACACAATTTAAAAATTCGGCACCATGGGATCAACAATTCCATCCTAACCAAAAGGGGGAAAAGAAGTGTAATTAATAAATGATTATTTTATTATTTGGACTCTGTCAGTGGCAGACAGAGTCCAAATAGGTCCAAGAGGCTACTCTGGAGGTCGCTGTTATTTAGGCTTCAGCTAGACCTTGTTACCTATCATAACCTGCCAACCCCCAACCAGAACCATTCCAGCTAATCCTAAAGAACACCTAGGGCAATATAAAGATTCCACAAGGGTTCCAGGCACTAGAGTAACTTTCCAGAAACCTACAACCTCCAGATGGGCTCCTGGTCTGGATAAGTCCTGAAACCTAGCCCAGAACATCAGATAGTTCCATCTCCCAACCCCATGCTAGTAATAGACCCTTCCAATATACAAAATTTAGAATCGCCATAGCCCAAACAACCCCAAAGAGAGGCATGGGAGGATCAAAGATGATGGTGGGATTAAACATAGAAGATAGGACTTAACGAATATGCATGCTGAATCATTAAATTGATATCTCTTTTAGTCTCCAGTATTTTAGAGCAGCTAGAAGTAAAAATCTAAAATTGTGAAATTGCAACCCATGTCAAAGTCTGAAATATGTTCTACAACTAATTGTGGTGCTGTGCTTTGAAATTTATAGCTTTTTTGTATATATGTTATTGTTCACAAATAAGGAAGGAAAAAAAGTCGATTGTGATGATAAAAAAGTATTTAAGCCCTCTAGCCTTTTATATTCTGGAACGGCTACATGGAAAAATATGAGAGGATTGTATGGTAGCCCACAACAAACTCTGGGATCTGTCAGATAACCACTTGTTGAAGAGTGCTTTGAAAACTATTACTTTTTTATTTCTTTGCTTTGTATATATGTTATACTATATAATAAAAACAGTTAAAAATTTATATTCAATTGCCAGGAACAGATGGTACCAAAATAAATAAAACAATAATAACAACTGCAATCCAAATCTTCATGAAGGTATTCAATTTTGTTTAATACAATGTTTAAGATTTTGAAAAAATTTATAACACAATTTAAAAATTAAAATGATCCTGATCGTGCTTTAATGAGAATGTCAGAACTAGTTGATAAAGAAATAAACTTTTCAAGAAACAAAATTGTCATGGATCCAAAACAATATGAATACAAATAATTCCTACTCTGTATGCCAGAATTATTTAGCATGCATGCCATATTAGATCCCAGTGAGCTCTTACTTGGTAGACTAAGGAAGAGTAAAGTTAGAGGACCTCAGTGACTTAAATTTATTCAGCATCCTTCTATGCATTGCACTCAATCAGCTGGATTATGATGGCAGTGGTGTGGAAAGAGTGCATGTTTTGCTGATGTGCTAGATGTGGTGTGTAAAAGAAAAATGGTACCATGGATGTTCTGAGCACTGTAAAGAATGGAGCTGTCATTAGCTGAGACAGGGAAAACTGTAGGAAGTATGGGTTTAAGGATCGCAAATATTAGGTTCTCAGTTTTGGACATGTTAAGGTTGAGATGCCTATCAGACATTTAAGTGGAGATTACCTATTAGGCATTTATTTAAGTGGAGATATCAAATGGGGAGCTGGATATGAAAATCTGAAATTCAGAGAGAGACCCAGGTTAGAGACCAAAAGCTTGGAGTCATCAGTATGTATAAGAAATTAGACCATTGAGACTAGTTGATATCTGGAAAGAGACAAGACGACAAAAGTCCTAAGCTCTGGGGCACTGGCATGTTTAGATGTGAAGGAACCAGAAAAATAGAATGACAGAGGAGCTAGTGAGATGGAGGAGAACGAAGAGTGTTTTGAATCCAAATTTCTACTCTTACGTGACTCTGGGTAACAGAAGCTCTTCAAATGTCAGCTTTCCATAGGAAAAATGTAGATGGTAATTCCTGGGTCATAGGATTGCCAATGAGCTTAAAAGAGGTAGCACAGGAAAGCATTATACAAAGACCTAGGATATCCTCAATAAATGTTCACTTCCTGACTTCTGGTGAAATTCTGGAATATGCCAGATTCTTTTGTTTCCCTCTATTTGTTTGCTTTTTTTTAAAACCTCTCAATAATATCCTCAAACATGAATCCTATAGTTCAACAGTGTTGGCTATGGAAGCAAGAGCCTCATTATTCTTCTATTATATGTTACACATTTTTGAATCACAGAGCTTGCTATTAATAGGTATTCATCTTTGCCCCTTACCCTCTTCCTCTGTTTTGTGGGTGGATTCAGGGATAAAGGAAAGAGTGGACATTCATACCAGGTGGGGAATATGTGATGGGTCCTTTGTCCCCTGGCATGAATGTGCCATTACTTCAGCATTTAACTGCTTACCAAATAATTTAATTTCACAGGAATTATTTCAGTGCTACGGAAGAACTATCTGTATATAAATAGCTGAGTTAAGTAGACCTTTCACTGCAGCTGTTAAAACCTATTGTTGTAGCTAGACACCTTGCAGTGATTCAAGATCATCTGTCTTTGAAAAAGTCTATGCTTTCTTTGATGCAAATGTGGGCTTTTTTAGTTCTGAAAAAAAAAAAAGAATCTTTACTCAGGAAGACTAAGGAAAATGTTTACTGAATAAATCAGGGGCCATTGAAATAATAGTCAGCCACAATCTCTGGCTTTTATTTTATTTCTCTGAATTAAACATACACCATTAGTGCTTATTGAAAGAATGAATGAAAAAAACTAAAATGAATGAATTCATATGTGAATGAATTTTCTATTTTCCTTTGGTCAGAATCCTCTTAAATAATTCTCAATAAATTCTGCGTCACCTTGATGTTTGTCTGCCCATTGCAACAAGAATCCTAAAGAAATGGAGATATGTCAAAAAGGGAGACAAAACCCAGAGTAACACCAGATCTTACCTAGTAAAGTAGTAAGTTGTTCATAGGATGGCTCAAGGGATCCTATGTTCCTAGCATCAGGTTTGAACAGATTCTTTTTTAAGTTCTTACCCTTCCTCTTATCCCGAGTTGGATTCAAAATGTGTATCTTCTTTGGGACGGAAGAATTGGGTACTGGTGAAGGGAAGGAAGGCCTGGGTGCTTTCACCTGGTGCTAGTATTTGAGTGCCCAAAGCAGAGAAAGTGGAGAAACAGGACACCAGTAAGATGAACTACAGGGAATTGGAACCGGTTGTATTGGGCACACTGAGACCTGAGCAATAACAATGCTTTGCAAAGAAAACGCACACAATCCTAAAATTTTAAAACTCCAGAAAGCCATTCTTATTAACAAGATTTTATATTTCTCTATGTCTTTTTCTCCATCTCTACTCCTGCTGTTCTTCTGTGATCCATTCTCCATGTAATAACCTAAAATGTAAATCAAATCAAATCACTCCTACTTAAAATCTTCCAGTGATCCCCACTGTACTTGGAATAAAAGCCAAACTCTTTCTTTTGGTCTTTATGGTCCTAAATGACCCAGGGCCAGCCTACCTCTCGGACTTCATCTGGACTCATTCTCCCCTTTGCTACTCCCCAGTTTCGCTGACATCCTTAAACTGATACACACATTTTATATATATACTGCAATTTTATTTCAATCGCATAAACAAAGTTAGCGTGTAGGAAATTTAAATGAAACAGTACCATAAAAATAGCAAAGCGCTGGAAAAAAATACAACTAAAAGGAAGTACACCTAAAGCATGAGAATTCAACATTCATTAGTGTTTCATCTTCAGTTTTGATTGACACTTGATGCTTGCAAATTTTTAAGCAAACTTTAAAATCATGATGACTATTCTGAAGAGAGCTCAGCACCAGCACTAAGATTTGTACACCCAGTTTGTTTGCAGTTGACTTGCCAGCCACGTGCAATAGTGTAGAGTACAGAGTTGTCACAGGTCAGGTCACAGTGCTGAAAGCAGCACCTTCCTGTCATTAGAAAGAATCCCCTAAACTATACTCAGCTTAATACATATATATATATGACTTTATTGAGCTATAAATAGCATACAATAAACTGAACACATTTAAAGTATACCATTTGATAGTTCTGACATTTGGATACAGGCACAAATCATAACCACAATCAAGATATCTTGCCCATATCTACCTCAAAATTTCCTTTTGTCCTTTTGTAATTCCACTCTCCTGCCCCTCCATGTTCCCTTAGTCCTCAGGCAGCAGATTATCTGCGCTGATCTTATAAATTTATTTTTTTCTAGAATGTTATATAAATGGAATGATACTGTATTCACTCTTTTGTCTAGCTTCTTTCACGTATAATTATTTTGGGGTCTTCCATGTTGTTGTGTGTATAACTATTTCATTCCTTTTATTGCTGAATAGTAGCCCATTGTATAGATATAGCATGATCTGTTTATCCATTCACCTATTAATAAACATTTGGGCCACTCATATAAAAATTTTTGTATGGATGTATGCTCTCATTTCTCTTGGGGAAATGCCTGGGAGTAAATGGCTGGGCCATGTGGTAAGTATATGCTTAACATTTTTAGAAACTGCCAAATGTTATCCAAGGTGGTTATATCATTTTACATTTCCACCAGAAGATTATGAGGGCTCCAATTGTTCCATATTCTAATACTTGCTATGGTCAGTCTTTTTAATTTTAGACTTTGTAATAGCTGTGTTATAGACTAATGACTAATGATGCTGAGTATTTTTGTGCTTATTTTCTACCTGTATATTTTCTTAGGAGAAGTGTCTGCTTAAATCTTCTATTTTTTAAACTGGGTCATTTTTTTATTATGGAATTTCAAGAGTTCTTTATATATTCTGAATCAAGTTCTTTATCAGATATGGTATTTGAAAAATAATGTATTCCTCCAGTCTGCACTTTGGCTTATTCATTCTCTTAACATGGTCGTTTGGAAAACAGAAGTTCCCAATTTTGATGAAGCCCAAATGTTTCCAACTTTTCTTTCATGGATTGTGCTTTCGTTGTCATGTTCAGAGAATCTTGGTGTAACTCAAGGTCACAAGGGTTTTCTCCTAGGACTTTTTAGTCTTAGTTTTAGTTCTGCGTTTAGATTTATGATCCATTTGGGTTATTTTTATACGGTGCTAACTAGGTATAGATCGATGTTCATTGTTTTTTTTAAATAATACCCAAGTTTTCTAGGAATATTTGTTGCAAAGACTTTATTTTCTTCACTGAATTTGCCTTTGCACTTTGTTAATCAAATCATGGCATGTGTGGATGTCTCTTTCTGTACTTTTTATTCTGCTCCATTGATCAACTTACCTATTTTCACCCTAATACCACAATGTCATAGTTCTTGTCATTTTATAACAATAGATTAAATCTTGCAACTTAAATCTTCTTTTACAAAGTTGTTTTGGGTATTCTGCATCTGACCTTTATATATACATATGAATTTCAGGATCAGCTACTCAAAAGAGCTTGCTGGGATTTTGATTGGGATGCGTCCTTTCTGATCTTCAAAAATTACAAATTTATTATCACTTTAAGACCTTTGCAATTTTGTTTTCTTTTAACATGGCTTTCCCTATGGCTGAGTCCTCTGTACTACTGTGGGTTCAGCTCAAAGTAACATCCTGAGAGATACCTTTCCATGACTACCCAATTTAAACAATCACCCCATCTCTGTATCAATCTGTTTTGTTGACTTCATAGTATTAACTGCTATCTGAAATGAATCTTCATTTACTTCTTTAGTTGTTTATTACCTACCCATCTAAATTTAGGATCAAAGACATAAGAGAGCAGAGACCTTGCTATCTTACTCAGCTTGTATCCTTAAAGGCAAAAACGTGCCTTTAACAAGCAGACACTAAATATTTCTCAAATAAATTACTGACTATTTGACAAATGTACCTGTAAGTAGAGAATCAACAAGTATGATGCTATCATAATATTAAATAACGTTAACTTTTTTATGAAATGATAATTCTCTGGGCAGACTGAAGGGACTTGAAGGTTCTCTGAAGCTGCAGTTCTCTTTCGGGTTATGGATTGCTCATTGGGCTACATTATGGCATTTCAGAAATATAGATTTTTTTTTTAACCATACATATTCAATTTAGCTCAAGAGCTTTGTTTTAGCACAGTTTAAAAGAGGTCTCACATTGGTGCTATCTATGACTTCAGGAAAAATGAAAAAAAAAAAGCAAAACAAATAAAATCTTTCCCTAAACATTACACAAATACAAGTCAGGAAGTTTCAGGTATGCAAAAAAGTACAGGTATTTCCAAAATCATATCTGATTTAACAAGGAAAGAGTCTAAGCATAATTCTGACACTCAGAAGCAGCAATTAGAAAGCATTTACTACTGTGCTAGACTGTTTAAACAATAAAACTAATTTATCAAGCCCTATACGTGTTTCAGTCTCGTGGAGAAGATTCCATCCTGTAGAAGCTCCCGCCGTTCAAACGTAAAAAGGAAAGCTGTGGCAAGATCTCTTGATGTATTACAAATAGAATTTCCCTCACTGAGCTAATCCCCCCCACTTGTTCATTTAACCCCCTAAACCTGTTTCGGCTCCAACCACATCTTCAGGACCTGAAGAAGCCCAAATGCTGGGCTTCTCCTCCTGAAGAAACGTAGGGGTCCCAGCGTGGCCCTCAGAGGCCCCCAGCCGCTGCCCGCTGCCCCTGGGTGGCTGGCGTCCCCTTCCTTAGCTTAGTGACTCAGAGGCAACTGCAGAGCGTGTGTTCTATTATTAGCTTTCTCAAACCTGATTATTTATTCCAAGAAGCACTTCCTACTGGCAACATGGTAATCATGTTTAAATAGAACTCTCCCGATCAATCTAAATCCCCAGATCTTTACCAGATTTCCTTGGGGCTTAGAGGCCGTTTTCATTTTCTGAAACTCTCCTTGTAGGATCATAGGTGATTTTAGCATATGCGTGTTGTATTTGTGCGTTAGACAGAGAGAGCCTGTGAGTAAAGACTTTTGCCTCCTCTAGTCAGTTTCTTTTCCTCTACTCTGCCTGCCCCTTCCAGGCATTCTAGTGCTAGAGTTGTCAGGATTAGAGCTAATGGGGGATGTTTTTCTACTAACCCATAGCTTGTATACAACAGCTAACATTCGTGGAATATTCCCCATGTACAGTCACTGGGCAGCACACATGCTTTCATTCTCTCTTTGCATCAATCCTATAAGGTTGGGAGTCTTTATTTCCCCCATTTTACAGCTGAACAATTAGGCTCAGATAGGGTAAGTAATTTGGCCCAGATCACAAAGCCAGGAAGTCACAGAAAATAGGATTTCAACTTAAGTCTGTCTCGTCACAGCCTGTATATTTAGTCACTATATTAATAAGAAGCATACTTTTAAGTTGGAGAGTACTAAATTTAAAATTAAGAATGGTTTCTCTGCCCTCTGCAACTCAATTTTCTACTTTTCTTTAGTAGCCAAGACAATGCATATGAACTTGTTCACTTTCTGTCTTCATAAATATTTGTTTCAAAACGCCAACTGTTCATAGAAAATGTCTGCCCCCATGAATCCAAAAACAAAGGCCATTGCTGACCCTTCTGTTGGTTTTGCAATTTTGACCATAAGCCGTTTAGTCTATTTCATGTTTGCAGTTTCTGAGGAATGAGTAGAGCTTGTGAGGTAAAATAAAACAAAAAATCAGTATCATACGAAATAAAGGAATATTTTTAAGTAGCAAACCTTTCTAAAAATCACTTTATTCTTCCTATCAAATTATAATAAAGGTGAAAATTTAGTGTAATGATAATCATGTCAATTTTTCTTGACCTTAAGTTTCTATCCTGTTACTTTTGAATAATGTGTCTGTTCATAGCATTTTTTAATGGACCTCAGTATAATTTTTTTTCAGATAGTTTTACTCATACACCATAAAATCCATCCAAAGAGTACAGTCACTGGTCCTTGGTAGAAATGCAAAGTTGCGCATTCATCATCACAATCAATCTAAGAACAATTTCATTGTATCAAAAAGAAAATCCCCATACCCTTTACACCCCACTATTATTGACCCTTAGCATTGGGGTTGTACCTTTGCTTACTCTAGTCCATAATTTGCATTAGGTGTATTTTTTTTTCCATATGCCACCCTACTATTAACAACTGACATGCATTTGTTCTAGCTAAAAAAAAAAAAAGAGCATTCTCATATTTGTACTATCAGCCACAGTCCTGTTCCACAACAGAGTTCACTACATTATACAGTCCAGGTTTCATCCTCTAGCTTTCCTTCTAGTACAGTGTTACTTGTTAACTATATAACATTAACTTTCAGTTATCTAACTTGCAGAACAGCTGCCCACAATTCCAAAGATCACATATGAAATACTATTCAGGTCGTATCTGCATGCATGCCCATATTCAGGGAAAGGAGATTAATTAATGAATACAAGTTTCCCTAATAGGTAATTAAAAATATATATCTCTATTCTTTTACTTTTTTGGTTAAGTACATCACTTTTATTTTTTTAAAAAACTTTTTAATTGCACAATATATATATACAAAGCAAAGAAAGAAAAAAGCAATAGCTTTCAAAGCGCTCTTCAACAAGTAGTTACAGGACAGATCCCAGAGTTTGTAATGGGCTACCATACCATTATCTCAGATTTTTCCTGTTAGCTTGTATTCACTTTTTAATATTACATCTTGACATCCCTCTGCTTACATAGTTCCAGTAATGACCGCTTGCTTTATTGATTTCCTGCCTCTCTTAGAATGGGGCAATGAACGATCTGAACCTAAAGCCAATGTCATCCGTGGTGGGCAAACCTGATCACTGTTCCTCCAATCTGTTTATTGAATTTGTCTATGTAGTCAACATAGACAGCTGCCATCAAATCGATCCTGGGGCGAGCCACACTGAATGCTAAAAGTTTGACGTGAATGGTTCAGCCTAAAGATGATGAAATCTATGCAATAGCCAGACAATTACTCTGCTTTAGGAAAATAAAAACATTTTAATTAATTTGCTGGGAGATAAAAATCAATATAAAAAGGAGTTTCTTGAAGGGTAAAAATTTAAAATCTAATCAAGAATCTAAACTCCCCCAAAGAATTAGGCTTGAGGGAAGGATCTCTAAAAGATGACCAAATTATTTCATACAGACCTACAAATCCATCTAATGAGTAGTTGCTAAATATGACAAAGGCAGTTCATAACTGCTTTAGAAGGACACGTATTACTGGTAAACCATCATCCCAACAATACTAAATTTAATGTGGCTTTTTTGTTTTCTACCACAACATTTACTGAACATCCACTGAGTTTAGAATATCACAGAGGCTCAGAACTGAAAAATTTTAAAGTAGAGCAAAGCCCATTATAATAAACTCCATGGAGTAACTACGTTTTGGTTTTGGTACAATTTTTTTTATGTTCACGTGTTTAGAAATCACTTTCCCATTAAAAAGATGCTAGAGACAAATAAAAAGGTTCATGCTCCCCTGCTCTGAAAAATATTGTGTTCAAGACTCAGTAGGTGGAAAAGGGAAGTAAAATACATTTAACTATATCCTGTTTGTCCTCCTTTCCGGGGAGTCTTGATCTGGTGTGATATACAAACATGAAAGTTTAGTGGGTGCTTTGGCTGACAGTTTGATGTGGGTGTAAGGGCTGAAGAAAATTGAGAAGTGCCACTTGGTTATCAGACAAAAATGTGGAAAACTGAGTTCTCCTCTCAGTGCATGAGCAGAATTACCACTCACACAAGTAGGAAAGAAAGAGATGCTGAACAGGAAGTATAGACTTTTATGCATCTGGTATATCATCTCAGGGCATGGAAGTGGGGCCATGGGAAACTCTGTGATAAAAAGGATTTTGCCATTCATTCATAATTCGTTGACATATTAAATCCATATAATCCATTCACTCATGCATTCGTTCATTCCAAAACATTGTGTGCACACTAAGTCAGGCATCTAGTGAATCAACTAGTCTTGGTTTTTACCCTTTGGGAGTCAAAGTTGGGTGGAGCAAAAAATAAATTCTTGGGAAACTAAAAACTGAAATAAAAGACATAATATAAAAGTCAACAGAAAACACCAAACATTCATAAAAGCAATTACAACTGCACAATGGTACTTATCTTAAAAAAAAAGTTCAGGGTTGTACAAAAAAAGTTTATAGCACTGGTAAGGTGTTAGAAAGATTAGCATCAGATGAGTTTGCTTTGAGAAGGCCAATTGGAGTCTGCATTTAAAGAGGGGGAAAGGGCAAAAGGCTCTGGGTAGGAGAGGCATGTGCAGGGAAAGCTATTTTGAGCAGGCATGCAGAGAATGGATGTGGGAAATGTCAGGAGTTATCTCTGCCCCAATCTCTATATTAAGAGAGTCACGGTGTTTATGGATGGATAGATCCCTCTTCTAATAGGACAACAGCATAGAATTATTCCAGGAGAAAAGAGATCTCATATGTGAAAATCACCAGATTTTTCAGAATAAATGAGGTGCTGGTTATTTGCATGACAAAAGAATTATTTGATTTACACGGGGATTTTGTCACAGCATTGTTATTTAAATAGTAAACTCCTTTTATGTACTAAAAATATGAAGCTGTTTTATGAAAATGTGCTTTATGCACTTCTTTCCCAGTAACACATGTACCGCATAAAAGAATGCATCCATTTGCCTTTCAGCAAAACCGCAGCAGTCTTTACCATTTCATTTTATTTGGCTATTAATGTCAAGAGGGCTCAATTAAAGCAATTTTTTTTCAGTATTGAGAAAACTTTGATTCCCTCTGAAAATAATCTTGAGAGGTCAATGGGGGCTACATTATACCAATCTTTAGAAAAAGCATGAATGAGGGGTAAATATGACATTGTACTTCAGTAATGTGCCAGGCATATGAATTATTATAGTGGTTTGAAAGAAAACAATTTCATCTAAGAATCTTTCTAGTCTCCCTTCATTCAGTGGCATTTCAATCTATCAAACATTTCAAACAAAAATGGCCTTGTTATTAAGTAACCTAAAGAATCAAAACTGGCAACACAAATTTGTCTTTTCTTCTCTTACCTGAAGTACAAAGTTATGAATACAAATTAAGTTAGTTTGGACTTGCTTCTTGTTTGTCATCTAGTCATAAAGCATACTGTATCTAATCTAAAGCATGCTGAAAGCATATGTGACATGAGAAGCTAAAATGTTAAATTCCATAAAGATTTAAAATCTATTGCCATGAGAGGTCCGGAAGATTAGCTATCACAGTCTTTAGGTTAACTGGGTTCAAATGTTTGCTTTTGCTGAAGTGTACAGAAAAGCCAACTGGCTATTATGCGGTCTTAGCAAAGGACACACTGATCCGAATGGTTACTTCGGAATAAAAGTCACATAACTTTTTCATACAGCATTAAAGTAATGTCTGAGAGAGCCATGCAATTTTCCAATTGTACATTTCAGTTACTGCTGATCTAAAAACTTACACTTTTAGATGGGAAAGGCATGCATATTATTGGAAGCTGTGAACTTGCCTTAAAATCTAAATTGAGAAAACCCATCACAGATGAAAATGGAGGTTCTGCAACCATATATCCTTGATAGTTTCATGCTTCAAAGAGAAAACATTCTATCCTACATATTTCTTAAATCTCTGTGACTTATTAATAATGACTCATCTATTTTCTATCAACTATCAATCTTTACCATCTATCTAAAAACAAATATTTATTGAGTGTGTTAAATGTGCAAGCACTCTTCTACACCCTGGGATTTGGGGTTGTGAGTTAGACAATATTCCAGTCTCATTCTAGAGAGACAGACAAAAACTAAACAAATACATATATATATAGTACATATATATAATTTCAGTATCAATGCGTTATAGGAAAAAAAAATAAAGCAGAGTAGGAGGTAGGGGCTATTTTAGGTAGAGGGGTCAGGGTAGGGGCTATTTCAGGTAGAGGATGACTTCTAACGCCCTCCCTCCCTCATCTATTCTTTTTTATCTATGCTAACTGAGCACTTCCTGTGCAGTGCTGATTCTTGGCTCTCTACTCTCTTTCCTAGTTCCTAAGAGGTGAAACTCATGCTCTTACTGATGGCTCTACAAAGAGGCTTGGTTGAAAAGGAGACTGACAACAATGGATGAAATGAGATATTCTTGGATTCTAATGATGCAGTTTTGTATGCCTCCCTGGGCTCATATATCAATAGGTAATTGAGAGCTGCCTGGTTTACTGAGTGATATCAGTCTATCATAGACTGGGGATATGTCTGGGCATTGGTCATTTTTATACATTAAATGTTATAGCTTAGTAGTCAGTTTTAATTGTTCATCTCTGAATTTGCTAGGAAATAATCTTGAATCTTTAGCAACAAATTTGTATTTTAGACTCCCTTGAATGAAGAAAAAAGTTAGTGTATCTATTTTACATTTTGTATATCTTCTGCTGATAAATTTAAATGAAATTAAATTATTTCCTAACATCTTCCCTTACGTATCAAGGACTACCACTAAATTGATGACAAAAGCCTTGAACACTGTGACGGTCCCAAAGTACTATTTACCAAGGATGGCGATTCCTTCTAGCAATAGAAGGAAGGCTTCTGGGGATGTTCTGAAAGACATAGTTCCCTGCAGTTACAAGGGCAGAGAAAATGTCTGATATTTCAAGAAAGAGAGAAGGAACATAAAGATTTAGACTCTAAGAATCCCTCTAAACATAGATACAATGGGGAATCCTTTGTATTCCAAATAAGATTCTGCACTAAAATGAAGAGCCCTATCTCTGACTTAGGGGATTCTTTTCCCTCAAATCAATGTTAAAGAAAGCTTGGAGAACCAAGCAAAGTTTTCTGGAATTAGAGAAGCCAGGGATAAGAATGGATCTTTAAAATCACCTAACTCTCTATCTAAAGCTTGAATCACTGGGCAATTTCTATGCCATACAATACGCATAATACAGGGATGGAGAACTAATTTATTCGAGCAGTCATATCCATTTGAAGGGTGCCTACTTAACTAGTTAATCACTCTTCCTTGCTGAGTTGAAATTTATTTCTCTTAATTTCTATTTCCATGACAGAAGCTGAACCACAATTTGGGGGACACTCTTTACTTTCCTATGACATTTTGACTACAGATAAGAATTTAAATCCCAGGAGTATGCTGGATCCATGTCCATGATTTAGGTTTTTGGAATGCATGGCGGGACTAGGTGGGAAGAAGAGGGGGCCTTAGTTTTGAATCCAGAATTCCCCAAAGTTCTTCAACAACAACTGTTGAGTGGTTGAGGTATTTGCGTGCACCTGTTTTATAAAGTGGTTTTTTAGTTCCATTCTACGGTGGTTTCTTATGTGCTGCTACCCTGACAACCTCTTGAAGAGAACGTGGGGATAGAGAATGTCTGAGAAGGCAGTTTTCAGCCACTCTTGGGTATCTAGGCTAAATGCCATCAAATATTACTGTATCTCCATTTTAGTTCATATCAAAGTCTTTACTAGGCATCCTTTTACATCACTGAATATCTAGTGACAAAACTGGATATTTTGAACGTATTTTTTACGTGCCTCCCCATAGCTTCTACCATTGAATACTAGAAGAGCAGTATTTGGAACCCTTGAAGGAACTGAATAGGGTAGTCATTCCTTTTGATGACTTTTCATGGCACGTGGTTTATAGATTATGCAAGTTTTCTTCCTCTGGATACTCACTAGCATATCAAAAATATTTTGAAACTCTTAAATAAATATGGCCTAAATCTTAAATAAATATGGTAAAAAAATGACTGCCACTTCCGGTGATCTGCCACTAATGTAGTATAATTTTATGAGCATCTGATTGCAAACCTGGTCAATTAAATCTCCAAGAATATTTTCACATGAGAAGTATTCAAGCCAAATATCCTATGATCTGCTTTTATAGAATGGATTGTATTCTTTTAACTACAAGGGAGAATTCTATATTTATCCTTAGTAAATTTTATCCTCTTGGGTTTTTTTTTTTTAGTGTTCTAGCCTCCGGAGATCATCCTGCATCTTGATTTGTCATCCATCAAATTAGTCATTCCTCTCCTCCCAAGTTTGTAGCATCTTCAGGTTTGGAAAACACAATGTAATGATCAGCTTGTGCCCTGGCTCTGCCTTCTTCTAACCTTGGCAGTTAAGGTCAATTAAGATTCATGAATTCAAGACAGCATTTCCTTCTGGGATCAATTCTTCTATTAAATTTAGGCTGGAGAGAAAATAAATTTAGGCATATAGAATCATTACATTTTATCACAGGTTAAGCTGTATAGCTGTGATTGCTGGATTCCTCAGGTTTCCATGAACTAATATTTCAAATGGTCTCTAATTCTCTCAGGCCCTTTTTCAGGGAGGAAAATCTAAGTTTGTAGGAAAAAATGTAGCTATTGTACTAATCTGACAAATACTCAATAGGTAGAAAAGGAAGCATATAGAGCAGAGAAAGAGAAAAGGAGCATAATTTGGAATAGAACAAAGGACCCAAGGAAGGTCCATGAAATTCCCAAATCTTGAGATCAAAATATAGATGAGCATTTGCCAAAAAAAAGAAAAAGTCAGGTCTTAGAGAGCTTGGGAGAGAAAGAAAGTGTGATCATAAAAGGACTCTTCATAAGGAACAATGGAGAAGGGAAGAGGTAGGAAAGTGTATGTGTGCATGTGAGGTGAGGAAGGGATCTGAGTAGCAAGATTTGGAATGAG
Source organism: Myrmecophaga tridactyla (assembly GCA_004026745.1). NCBI lineage: Eukaryota > Metazoa > Chordata > Mammalia > Pilosa > Myrmecophagidae > Myrmecophaga > Myrmecophaga tridactyla. The sequence goes on along the minus strand of PVIY010011148.1, from coordinate 15,509 downwards.
GCAAAATCCTGCTGTATAATTCTTTCTGGGGCTTGACTAACATGAATATCATTGTTTTTGCTGACAACAATTAGCATGCTGATATAAGGCAGCATAAGGCAAAAATCTCTAATGAGGATCGTTACCGCAAACATGTTATTTAACTGAAGTTGAAATCAAGTTCTAAAGAGGCTAGTTCATGTCAAATGCCACAAAGCTAATTTCAGCATTGTAAATGACTCTCAATCTCTCATATAGCACTGCTCCTTACGTACAAATCCCTAGACAACAGTTCAAACAATTTAGGATTAAACAAATCTTGTTCTCTACCAACATATTCCATGTCCTACTGGCAGTTTACTTAAGACGTGATTGAATGACCAAATGAATGATTGTGGCTTGTATAGCCATAATCTGGACAAAGATTTTTTATTTTGATTTTATTTATTTATTTATTTATTTATTTATTTATTTATTTTTATTTTATTTTTTTTTTTACATGGGCAGGCACCAGGAATCGAACCCGGGTCCTCGGGCACAGCAGGCAAGCGTTCTTACCTGCTGAGCCACCGTGGCCCGCCCTATTTTATTTTTAAAGCAGTTTTATTGTTATCACATACCATACAATCCATCCAAAATGTACGATCCATGGCTTACAGTACCTTCAGAGTTGTGCATGCTTCATCACAACGTAATTGATTATCACATTAACTTTTTAAAAATGGATTTAAGTATCATAATCCTACAGAAAATATGGGGAACAAGAATTGATGCAGTCACTATACTTCATAAATTTTGCCTCATATTAAGACATAATATATTTCAGATACATTTGAAATTCACTGTGTAGCACTCTAATTTATTTCCCCTACCTCCACCCTTAAATCTCTTTGTTTTTATTTTCAATGAGGTGGATTGGTCATAAGGCCACATGGGATTTATTTCTTCAAAAAAATGAAGCAAATGTAACAAAATGATATTTGATGCTGAGTAGAGGCTATAGGGTTTTGTTCTTAAATTCCCACTTATGTATGAATTTGCTTCTGAGTGCCCTTTACCACATCATGGTCTAGTTAATTTCTTCATGAATGCCATATTGTCTTAATTACTAAAGTTTCATGGCCAGATCCAGTTTCTAGCAAGGCAAGTCCTTACATCTTTTTCAAAGTCATCTGCCTATTTTGGCTCCTTGCTTATTCTCATTAATTTTAGTATATGATTGTCAAGTTCCCTGAAAAACTCTGTTGAGATTTTAGAGTGCCTTTATGGATTAAATTCAGAGATAAAAGAATATTTAGAAAATCCATTTTGGACATGGTTTATTGCTTCATTTATTCATATCTTCATTTAGATCCTTCACAATATTTTATAATTTTTCATGAAGATCTCATACATCTTTTATTAGATTTATGCCTAGATAATTTACAGATTTAGTTACCATCATACATACACATAGACACACATGTATATATGAATACTAGAGTAGTTAGGAATGCTGTTGATCTTTGTATCGCAATCTTACAGCCATCGACTCTGCTAAAATCTCTGGAAGTTTATACTTAGTTTCTAATTTTCTATGGATTCAACCTTACATACTACATGCAATTTCAGTTTGCATTTTCCTTTTCAATCATTATGCCTCATTTATTTTTCTTATCTTGTTGCATTAGCCAGATCCTTGTATATCTTGAATATAAGCAGTAACTCATATTTTCTGTAGGTTTCAGAAGAAGTTATCTTCCATTCGTAACTTGCCCATGTAATTTTATCAAATTCATCTTCAACACCTACTGAGAGAATTGTATTTTCTCCTTTAATCTGTTGGCATTAATAAATTCCCATTTTAAAATATTCTTGAATTTCTAGGATAATAACCAGTAAATTTTTATGGTCCTGTCAATTTTGATATTATCAACTGAAAGATCTGTTTGCAACAGGGTTCTCAAAATAAAATTAACAAATCATGAGTCCTAGTATTATAAATCAAATGGCATCTTTATGTGTGTGTTTTTGTATGTACATGTATATACAAACTTACATAAACATAAGCAAAAATAGCTAGTAACATATATAAAGAAAAGCATACATATTTACATACACGTATAGCTAAAGGAATTTATAATTTGTCCATTTTTGGGGGGCCAATTATTAAAGTTACTCATTGTTAATAATGTCAAATTCTAATATCCATTTCTAACAACTATATATTATAACCAGTGTAGCAATGAGGAAAAAAGTAAAGTGGAGCCTTATAGAATCTTAAATCATCTAAGCAATATTATGAACAACATTAAATTTGGCTGAATGTTCTGTCCTATTAGGAGCATTATTTTAAATTTTTAAAGCTCATTTTTTTCTCCAGTAGTCACGAGTTTGGAGTAAAATGTCAATGCAGGGGGATAAAAAGGACTTGCTATAAATGGTATCTGGAAATTCCTTTATGTGGATCTACTTTATGTTGCTAGGGAACATGGCTTCTTAGCATTTGTAAATCTAGAAAACCAAGCTTCTTACCTTTCTTGGCCGTGATTTTTATACCAAGAATCTGATTTAAGGTAGTTTATAAATTAGTTGGCTCTAAGATATTTGGATAGCACAATATTTTGTAATCAGCCTTTCCTAATGAAATAATTGCATGTAAACAACTCATGCTTGGGAGGAGGGAGAATATAAAATCTGATTTCTTTCACTAATAGGATATCACACTAGTATCTAAGAGCACAAACTCTGTAGCCAGATTTCCTAGGTTTAAATCCTAGCTCTGTCACTCAATCCCTACGAGAATATCGGCAAGTTACTTAACATCTCTGTGCTTCAATTTCATCATCTTTAAAATAGTAAAAATAGCAGCTACCACCCGGGGCTTTGAGAGAATCAAATGAATTATTAAATTCATTTAATAATTATTAAATTATTAAACTTAGAAGAGTCCTTGATCCATAGTAAGTGCTCAATAAATGCTACTAATACTGTGATGGTTGTGAATGCTGTTAGCCTTCTTTTATTTGAGGATGTATTTTCGAATAGCGTTACTGCAAATTCCAACCTTACTTGTGTTCTTACAACTTAAGCAAGCACAACTTACTTTTGCTAATATTAATCTAGACAGATAAGCCAGCAAGTGATTTATAACCTCCGGCTAAATGGCATCCTACAATGCCAGGATCTCTAGCAAGTTGAAAAAAATAAACAGAAAAAGGAAGAATAAATGTGAACTGTGGGCAAGTGATCTGTGGAATTAAAGGGAAAAGGGATCATTGCAAATGGGCCACTGAATTTCTCTCTTATGTGCGTCTCTATCTAAAGAAAGGTGTACATATGAAGGCGTAAAGTACAATTTCCACAGCTTCCTAAAAATCGCTGGGTACGGAGAGAGGTGGCTGTCAGGTATCGGTACAGAAGTACCACCACCAGGACTGGGAACAGGAAGTGAAGGACAATTTTGTATGCAAATGGAAACCACCATGGGGACCCAGGTAGGTGGAATATAATTACTCAGACTGAAAAGCGTTCAGGGTGCTGAATTAATACTCGCCCACGTTTTTTTTTTTAAGTGCCAGGAGTTTTTAATTGGCCAAAAATGTTTGGAAGCTTTTCATTAGATTTTATAATCACAAAAATTAATATTTTAAAAGTACGTACAATTGACAGTCAGAACTATACCAGAAATGAGAGTGAGGTGAGAGGGAAAGGGGATTATGGTACTTTTTATTGGTGTATATATGTCATCTTTTTATAGCACTGAAGAAACTCATATTTAAATACAATGACAGGAATGAGTGATTCCTCTTTGACGGATGCTGATTTCAGAGCATTATTCACCCCGAAAGCAAACTACACTCTTCTACTTCTCATCACAAGAAAAACTGAAAAAGATATGATAATGAGTTTTTATCAGAGAATGTACCGGAAGCAGGTGATGGAATTCCAGGAACAGCTTTTGATAATGGCACTGAAATAAATAGATCTTAGGACTGATTCCACAGTGGCCGAGGCAGAAGGCTTTCTGGGTTGACTGAGTCATTTCTTGGGCCATTAGGTCTGCCCTTCTTTAATGCCTGCACCGTTTTGCACAAGGACTGTCTGTTAGGGCCAAAAACTAGGAGTCTTCATCAGAAAAGGCAGAAAATATAGGCTAATCGACAAAGGACACTGGCAAATTCTAGGGACATGCAGGCAGTGGGCAGTATTGTTCCTTTTACCACATACTATAAAAGGGTATAGCGCTGTCACCCACTGTCGTCAAATGGTGAGTTGGGAGCAGGAAGCACTGGATGGTACCTGCATAGAAAGTGGTGAAATAAACTCTCTTTTCAGGTCAGACTGTTCTAAGCCACAGTGAGAACAATAAGTCAGCTTGTCTGCCTTTTCATTAGGTGCTATTCCAAAACAACTACAGAGGCCAAATTTATATCTGTCCCATTTTCCAGGGAGTCTTACTATTTTTTATTAATACAGAATGAACACATTATATGATATACAAAGAATAAAGATTAACCGAATGAATAAATGGACAGGCAAATATTTTTATCACAGACAAGTCAAGGGTAAGTATATTTATGAGTGTCCATATAAGAATGCCATTGGCACCCATGCAGTGGGGCAGGCCGGTAACACTGGCTTTGGATGTCAACCTGCCTGTATTGGATAAAGCCCAGACTTTTGCAAAGCATCCTCACCTACTTTTACTTCTTCATCTCTTGCTACTCCCTTCTGTGAGTACCTAGGGTACCACCATATCAAATAATTTGTAGCGTCCCTAAGGCACTCAACTTTCATTGTGTTTTGCATTTGCCTTTCCCTCAACTTGAGCTGCTTTTCCTTTATCTACCAAACAAGTTCTACTTATCCTCTAAGATGCAACTCAAGTGTCGGCTCACTTATATAAACTCTCTTACCCCAGAGTTGCGTGTCTCCTCGTTTCAATTGAACCTTACATATTCTTATGACACAAGTGTCACTATACTGTGATTATGTATTATATATTTGCATTAAATAGGAACTCCTTGAATGAAGACACAACGCTGTAATTAATCTCTGCATGGTGCTCATGTAGCCATATTCCTTCACTAACTATCATTTAACTACCAAGATTTGAAATTTATGGTCAATGATTTTCATTTCTTGCAACTCCATTTTGGCCAGCATAGATTCCTGATATCATTTCTTCCCATCTCCAACAGGGACTCAATTACAGCACTAAGTTGAATGTTTTGTATGCTTGAAATATAGTTAAGAGAGTCATTTCTTGCTTTCAAGTTTTATTACCACCTGCAATTTTAATTTTTTAAGCTTTAATGACTGTCACATGCTTTGTCATAATCAGAATTAATACATTATTTCATTTTCTTCTGCCAGAATTAAAGCTTAAGGCCAGTTATGAAAGCGATGGAAGTAAATTCCTATTAACAGCCTGGATGAAATGGGGTGGGGGAGAGAGAGGACTTGAAAGAAGTAAGTTATTAACAGAGTCTCTACAAAAGCAAAGTATAGGGAATAAGAATGAAGACAGAAAAATAAGCTGAAACAACCATGAATTGGGAATCTGTCTCCATGTTTTTCTTTATCTCCTTAAGCATACTAAAGATTTTTTTTTATTTCCCTTAGAGACGTCTTTGTTATGTCCAAACTCTGGTTTTCTTTGTTGATGGTTTCTGTATTTTTAGCTTGTTCCTTTAGAAGGGCCATCATTTCCTGCTTTTATTTATCTTGTAATCTTTTGTTACAAACTGTAACTGTACATTTTAATATTTTAATGTATCTCTGAGATTTAGTCCTTGAGCTGTCCCTTCCTTAAATTTGTATCCATCCAGTGATATGGCAGAGATTTCCTCAGATTCCAGTAGCTAACAAGAACAAGCCACTGTAAAATGTATCTTTTGCAATCCATGCAGATTGTTTCTGCCTTGCTGGGGCTCTTATCCAGAGCTGAGCCCTCCTATGGAGACCAGCTGGTCGCAAAGGTGCATGCAGGGGCGGAGCCTGCAGCTTGCCCTGGGTTTGTGCTCTTTCATGGCTGAAAGAGCATTAAAGCCTCATTTTCTTGATTTGGCACTTGCCCAGATACTGCAACTTGTTAACTGTTTTCCAAAGTTTTGAGGGAGATGGCTGGCAGTTTCTGCTTGTTGCTGGAAGGTTCTGTGGAGGCACAGCCCCCGGAGCGTTTTACACTGAACTTTCGTTTGACTGCAGTTACATATATTTGAATGGAACCATAGTTACATATATTTGAATGGACATGGATACTGATACCTTGTAAAGCCCATACATATAATGCCTAGAATAACAGCAAACATTCATTTACATCTCACTGTGTGCCAGGTGCTACTATAACCTCTTAATCTGCAGAGACTCAATAAGCCTCCCAGTACCCATTTTATCCTGATCTTACGGGTGGAGAGGCAGTGGCACCCAGAGGCTAAGAACTTGTCCAAAGTCATGTGAGTGGCAGAGTCAGCATTTAAACCCAGGGAATCTGTAATCCCATGGGGAAAACAGAAGACCCAAAAAAGCCAACGGCCCTCTCCTGAACTATACTTTTCTGACTTTGCTTTAATCTGGAGCACATTCCGCCTGGTTCCTAAGAGTGTGCTCACACCTCTGCTTATCTCAGTTTAGTAAGTTCCTCTCAAAGAGAGTCTATGTCAGCCTTCTCACTGTCTTTTTTCTCCTCATAATGACATGAGACTGTTCTTATCCAGTTGCGCACAAATACAAAAGTCAAATTTCACCACATTCCAAGAAATTATCTAACATTTCCATGAGAAACATTCATTTTTGACTATGAAGAGGTTATTTCTTCTTTTCAAGAGAATCCAAAGGGGGAGCTCGATGTCACCCGGTCCCAACGCCACGCAGTGGGGTCTCCCTTCTCAGCCTTTCCTTCCTCCCTGCTCTCAGCTTTGGAGAATGACCCCTAGTAAGGAGAGCCCACCTCCAGCCCTGGGTGTTCCATTCATTACGAAGTGTATCACTTTCATTTATGAAATCAGACCTTCCTTTTTTAAAAAAACTAGGTTTGTTATTTTCAAGCAAAATAGAAGCCTGTTTTTTTTCTTTCTAAAAGTTATATATATATGTATTAATATTCATTTTTAGTAAAGTTAATATATTTTCATACTAGAAGATAATTTAGAAAAGTATTAAAAAAGATAATATGTACCAGTCATAATACCAGGGATCAGCAGTGCTAATGATATTTTGATATTTTCTTCTAATGTATATGTGTATACATGTGCTAGTATGTTGCATATATCTGTTCTTATTAAATAGCAAAAGCAATTATTCATTAGATGTATATACATGTGCTAGTATGTCAAGTATATCTGTTTTTTTTTTTTTTTTGCATGGGCAGGCTCTGAGAATCGAACCCAGGTCTCCGGCATGGCAGGCGAGAACTCTGCCTGCTGAGCCACCGTGGCCTGCTCTCCAATATCTGTTTTTATTAAAAAGTAAAAGCATTTATTCATTGGAGTGGAATTTTTATTTTATTTATTTATTTTACATAGGCAGGCACCGGGAATCGAACCCGGGTCTCTGGCATGGCAGGCGAGAATTCTGCCACTGAGCTGCCATCACACTGCCCTGTATTATCTTTTTAAAAAGCATATAGCATATATATAAGACAGAATTTGCTCTTTTAACCAGTTTTAGTATACAATTCAGTGGCATTAATTACTTTTACAATGTTGTATCCCCACCACCCTACAGCACTAAAACTTTTTCATCATCCAAAACAGAAACTCTTTACCCATGAAGTAATAACTCCCATCCTGCCCTACCCTCAGCTCCTATGAATCTCTAATCTACTTTCTGTCTTTATGAGTTTTCTTATTTTAGATATTTCATTTAAGTGTGATCATACAATGTCTATTCTTGTATGCTTGGCATATTTCACTTAGAAAACTGTTTTCAAGGTTCATCCATGCTGTACCATGTTTCAGAACATCATTCCTTTTTACAGCTGAATAGTATTCCGCTGTGCAGATGGACCACATTTTGATTATTCATTCATCTGTCCATGGGCATTTGGGTTGTTTCCACATTTTTAGCCTTTCTGAATAATGCCACTACGAACACCAGTATACAGTGTCTGATTAGCTGCTTTCAATTCTGAGGTGTATACCTGAGTGGAATTTGCCAGATCAAATGATAATTCTATTTTAAACTTTTGAGGAATTGCCGAACTGTTTTCTACGGTGGCTGCAACATATTATGTTTCCACCAGCAAAGCCTGAGAGTTCCAATTTCTTTTCCTCGTCACCAACACTTATTTTCCTTCGTCATCCTAGTGGATGTGAAGGGGCATCTCACTGTGGTTTGAACAGGCATTTCCCTAATGGCTAATGATGTTGAGCATCTTCTCAAATATTTATTAGCTATTTGTATATCTTAACAGATGTGAAAAGTGTCGTTTTTATTAATTTGAATGTAGTTACTTAAACAAGGCATCAATGGCTCCACTGGGTGTTGGTGGGGAAAAAAAAGCTTTCTAATCACTTAACATGCTTCCAAATAATGAAATTTTATAATTTCATAGTTATACATTTTATAAATAAATTATAATCATGTATCTGTAAGTGTTTGTGACAATAATGACTTATACCATAAGAGATAAAAATAGGTTATAACATGTTCATGGCTTCTTGGATTGAACCTGACATCTCTGGATTTATTTAACTTCCTGAAAAAAAGACCATAATATGGTGCTAGATTTTACTGTCAAAGTTAATGAGTAGCAGTGAATTTCAAAATTCATCTTAAAAAGGCATCCCTAATTAAAAATTGATAATAGCAAAATATTGACAGTTTCCACGATTTTGCACGAGTACACAAGCTCCTGACGCTGCCGGCCACATCTCCAGGTTTCTCCTTCCTGGAAAGCATCTGCTTTCCTTCCGTGACGTTCAATCAGCCAGCAGTATGCACACTGGTGTCCCCTAAGCCACCCGATAGTTTAAAACCCTGAATACTTCATGTTCTCCTCAAAGTGGGGTTGGGAAGGCAGAAAGTCTTTCAGGATGAGGTCTGTTTTTATCAATCACAGTGGCAGCTCCTGTGAAATTGGCCTCTGAAGAGGCAAGGCTGGTTCCTTCACTGGGAATGGAAAGCTGTTTCTGATTAAAATGGAAGCAAAAAATCACAAGCAGCTGGAGGAACTTCTAAACTGGAAAGACTGGATTTCCAGGGTTTGGGGCAATGAAGCAGAGAGAACTTAGGTTTATGGAAAAGCAGACAGGATAACAGCTTTAAGTTAGTTTAAAAATGGAATCTGGGGAGTTCTTATACAGAGAAAATCACACAGGGTGAATCATGCTGGGGGAGTGAAGGGGGGAAAGCCTGGCTCTAAGAGCCAAGTTTGCAGAGAAACTGGCTGCAAAGATAAAGCCTCGGTCCTGCACAGCCACAGAGAGAAGCCTGCGTGGAGATGTTCACAGCTGCTAACGCCTGCAGCATCACTGGGCGGTTCTCCCTTCTGCTGTGTCCCTCTGACCAACGTCTTACCCTGAGCTTCCCACGAGCTCCCCTAGGGTCCTTTACAGCTCTGTGGTCAGTTCCTGCAGCACCGGGACCTTCTGGGCTCTGTCTAAAAATGTAGACTCACAACCCCATCTTCCACCTACTGGAACAGAATTCTATTTCTCCATGATCTGCAAGTGATTCTTACTTACATTAAAGACTGAAAATCACTATTCTGCAACATCCACAGTGTACTGCTTGAGAGGACTCACTATTACATACGTTGGTGTAAAGAGTATAAGTTTTCATCATGCATTCATTCTCTCAACAAATCATTAGTCAGCACCACGAGTACCCTATAGGCCCTCTCTCAAGCTGTCATGGCTTAGCCACCAGTTATCATACACCACTTTGGGCTCTGCATTATGGAAGCTGCTGGGGTGACAGAGATAACATGTTGTTCCTGCCCTCCATTGGGGCATAGACTCATTAGAAAAGGATTCATGCAAAAACCAGATAAAAATGATAAAAATATATTCCTGACATTGGTTCACAGAACAGAGGGAGAGGTGGATGGGCATGAAGGAGACAGTAAGGTTTTATGGAATGGAGAGGTTTTTCTTAAAGGAGACTCTTAAGCATCTCTTTTTCCAGGTGGACCAAGGGGCCTTGAGGACAGGAAGCGTTTAGGAATAGAGAGGAGGGTGTTCCAGGCACAGGCAGCAACTTCTTCAAAGGCCTGAGGGCAAGAACCAGGCTGGCCTCTTCAGGCAACTTTAAGAAGCTCCATACGGCTGGACTGTAGGTTTGGGGATAGCGGATTGAGAGCTGGTGCTCAGAGATAAGACTGGTGAGCTTGGCAGAGGCCCGATTTTAGAGGGTCTTACACTCTAAGCACTTGAGATGAAGCAGCAATAGGAAGTTACTGAAGGGTTTTTAGTAAGGGAATAAAAGGATCATTTTTGTGTTTCAGAAACATTACTCTGGAGGATGTCCAGAGAATGATTAACCAATTTGGCTGAAACATAAAGAACACGGAGAAAAGTAATGGCAAATAAGGCTAGAAATATAAGTTTGGATCCAGATCAAAGAGAATTCTAACTGCCCATGTTCCACACTCAGTAGGCTGTGGGGAGCCGCTGAAAATTTCTAAGCAGCAGAATGCTTGAGCCAGGAAAGACTAAAGGCAGAAGACCAGTTAGGAAATTACTGCAACAATTTGGGCAAGACGTAATAAGAACCTGATGGCTCCAAAAATAGAAATTAAAGGATAAATTTGAGAAGCAGGTGCAGATTTACCAGCACAGTTTCATAACTCATTTTAGGGTGGCGCAATTTTATATATAAATCAAATCCATTTTTACATCCTAATAGCCTTTTATTTCTGTACTGATCACTGGGCTTGGTGCTCTCAAAGTTCTCTGGTCACCAGGAGAAAACCTTATGCTTATTGAGCACCAGGCCCATAGCTCAGCTCTCAGTAGAAATTAGTTGCTTCAAACAGACCTCAGCCAAGAACAGGAATCCTGGCATCATCTGGCTCTTCAGCTCCTCTTCGCCGTTTCCCACCCCAGGCTATGTTTTTACAGAGGCTTCCGGGTTATTCCCTGTTCACCCTCAGGAAAATCCTTTCCTCTTTCACCTGCAGCCCTTTGCTATTCCCGTGTGTTTTCTCATGCATCAGAATTACGGACTCCACCAGGTGGTGGAAAAATCAAAGTCACATTTCCAATTCTGAGTTTCTTTAAAATAGAGTGTGAGTAGGCTGCAGGGTAGGTACAGCTCACACACACACGCAGTATACCTCATCCACTGCCAGGCCTTCATTTCCTAGGATTTGGGGCTGGGGAGCAAGTCCTACTGGCACTTTTATTCTGAGTTCTTCAAAACGCTCTTTCCAATGTTTTGGTTTTGCATTATAGAAGAGTTATAATTCTGGGTCAAATACCATTCTTGGTCTGATTTCCAAAGGACAGATATCCAAATGGCTATTTTTCTCTTCTAAAATAAATATTGTATTAAAAAGGATAGGAAGAAGCTTGTACTCTATTTTCCATATATCAATTTGCCCCATGTGATGATTTTCCTCTGGTACTAGATGGCTCTATTCTTTCTAATTCAAGAACCAACAGGCTTCTTTTTAGCCCTAGAGAGTGATTAGAAACATTCATGAAGCAATATTAACACTTACAAAATCCCACTGTTCTTATCTAAGTTTTCCATTTCTGTTAAGATGCTTAGCCAGAATGGAAGCTGCCCACGCAATGCTTGTATGGAAATTATAATTGCTCAAAAATATTCACATCTCCACCTACTTCTGAGTGCAATAGAACACATTAAAACATACATATACACATTTGCATTAAAATAGCCAATACACAAATACATCTTCGTATGCCCAATTCCAAATGCATGCGATTATAGAAATGCACATTCGAAAAAGCACAAATTCTCAGTGTTCAGACGTAATTCTCCATAGATGGTGATTTTTTTTCCATAAAAGGAAGGGACATTAATAGTTTTAATTTATGGAGTACTTTCTCCTATTCTTCCTCTATAAGAAATAAGAGTGGGCTGTTTTATGGGGAACTTTAAAAACACAAATCCTTCGTCCCTTAGGTAGGGTGCACCAAAAGGATGATTATTCAAGAAAATTCAAGAATGGAATGAAATTTGTCAATATATTCTCCCTTTTATGACAGGCTTTCTCTCTCCTAAAGTTACCCTAATTCTCCACCAGCTCCATGGCTTAGAGACTTCCACTGCAGAGCTCTACAGGACTCCCCTCTCCATTCCGCCTCCTGCACGGGAGAATGTGTCAATTCACAAAGCACAGGGCAGACAATTCCATTTGGTTCTCATGAAGGCTTGTGTTCTTGTAAACCAATAAAGCAGCTACGGTAAGACCTGTTTTAATGACTCGTTTTCATTAATAAGATCTCTAATTCCTTTATTTATTTTACCTTTATTTTGGCTTTTGATTAATGTCTTGCTTCTCCTAATGAGTTATTTTTCTCTTCAATCACTTAAAAACATCTATTAGAATGTCCCACAAAATTAAGATAACCTGCCAAGTCAAGTTTTGATTGTTGATTTTGATAGTTGCATTTCTTAGGTTTAGATTTCTTTATTTTTTTAATTTTGGTTTTCTGTGCCCCAGCCTCCCAACCCCTGCCTTGCCACCACTGGCTTTTAACATAAAACTTGATTCCAATATCCAATTTTGCACCAAACACTTTTAGTCCCTCTTTACCATACAGAAAATGAACTGGATCAGATTTCAAAAATCCCTGGCTTCAACTTCTTTACTACTTAGTCTTCTTTTCCATTTCTGGCCCAATTGAAATGTTTATCTTGTTTTTGAACTTGGCTTTGTCTTTTAGATTTTGAGTTTGCACTTTATTTCTCATTGCCATGTATTGTTATCTTATGGGGTCCTCTCAATCAGAAATGTTTGTTCTCCCCATTTTACAGACAGAAATTAACACCAAATGATTTCCTAATTTCCCCCAAATCACAAACCTAATTAATGGCGCAGTCTGGATTCCAATTCAAATCTTTCACTTGGCTTTGGTAAGTTTATTTTATTTTACTAGATAGTTGCTCTCAACAAACTGCTGATCAGCTGTTATAAAGCCGGAAGGCAGTCACTTGAGTCAGAAGACCTGTGTTCAAGTTCTGACTCTGTCAATTACTAGTCTCTCTTGGCATCACTTCACTTACTGTATAATGGCAATACTATTAAATACTTACAGGGTTGTCATGAGATTAGTATAAGTGAAAGTTTTTTAAAAATGCAAAATACTACACAAACATGGAGGTGTTAATAGCTAAAAAAGACTTGTCATTTTAAAGATGTTTATGCATAATAAATATTTCTGAAAAATCAGCATGAAAAAAGTCACTTGTAATAAAATTCTAAAATGCATTTTTTCAGATTTATCTCAATATACCGTAAAAAAAAAACAGCAACTGAATTGGGCATTTGTCAAAATTTTATGGGCATATATCCATATATGTGTGGGATCAATTAAAAAAACTGACTCAAGGAATTGTGAGGAAGGGTACTGATACAAAATAAGAGAAAGTAACATTAGTTTGTTTGCAAAATTGGTTGTCTTTTAGCGTTTTTTGTTACAATGTTTTTGTTTAGATCTCAAGGACAAAGCTTCTATTTAAATCTAACCCTTTCAGCAAGCTATTAATAAGTGAATCTTCCAGACTTTATTGTTACAGGCCATGGAATCCATTTCACTATTTGAAGCAGAAACAAGCTTACTAAATGGGTTAAGTTGTGCACAGAGACTCAGGGACAGGTGGTTAGAGGACCCAGCTTGGATATTTCACAATCAGAAACAAGACATTCAGGGTCAAAGCCAACAGAAGAAACGCCCACTCACACCAGCTTGGCTTCTAGAACTTCCCATCAACATCACACATGGGGATCAGTACCTAAGCCTAAATTTAAGATATCCACTAGCTCTGTCCCCAAATTGCCAGAGATCTCCACGATCACGCACGTTGTGTGTGGCTTCTGCCTTCCCAGCTCCCTTCTTTCTCCAAGCTCACTTAGCAGAACCAAGTCACAAGTGGAATCTGGAAATTGTCACTTATTTTCATTTTTATTTCCAGACTCTCTGATAGTGAAATGAGATATAAGGGACCTGAAGTGGGTAATGAGTAAACCAATCCGTAGTTTTTGCCACAGGTATGTATTAGAATTATCCCCAATTTACAGATAAGGCAAATGAGCGGTAGGTAGTTTAAGTTCCTTGCTCAATGATGCAGTTAGTTAGTGTGGGCGATGCCAGGATTTCAACTCAGATAGTCTGACTCCAGCATTCAAACTTTTAGCCACTCTATTTTTACTACTTGCTTACATAACTTCTCCCCTTGTAGAACAGGAGTTTCTAAGAAACAAGGGCATTTGGCATTTGTGGTCTGATTCAGTATGTATTTTCCAGTATCAAATATTAAGTATCGTTATTCCTTCATTCAACAACTGTTCAATGACTACTACGTACCAGGGACACTTTTTAGGGACTGAGGGGTATGAACAAAAACAGATTTGGGCCTTGGCCTCCTGGAGACTAGTGTTTTATGTCAGATACAGTCATTAAACAAAAAACTATACATATGGGACTAAGAGAGCATGTAATAGGGGACTTCAGCTAGACCTGAAAATTTTCTCTAGTGAAGCGGCTTGAATATAGAGACCTGCAAAATGAGTAGGTATCACATAGACTAAGAGAAAGGTTCTAGAGGAGAGTTTTCCAGGCACAGAGAGTAAACGGTGAGAAGACCTCCAGGTTGTAAGGACATCACGGAATGAAGGAAGACACCAGTGTGGCCAAAGCGTCGACAGTAAGGAAGAGACTGGCTTTATGACAAGGCTAAAGAGGTAGGAACTCAATACACGTTCAAGAGATGAAAGAATGTGTGCACATACCGGCGGGAGGTAACTGGGACACTTTTGAAGACTTCTTTTTATACTGAAGTTATAATTTCAAAATAAATCCAGTAATTGTCTGCATTTTTAGAAAAGGAAAATTGATGCCAGAGTGGTAGACTGTCCTAAACCCATCAAAATATATTGATGGCCTAGCATCAGCACATTTGTGTATACTGTGGATTATATAAAGAGAAATATAAAGTGGACCCAGTGATCTAATACCTGAAAGTAGAAATGGGTATGACTAACAGAATAATTTAGTATAATTAAAAATTAAGCAGATGGCTCCTTTCTTCTCCTTAATGCCCTTTGAGATAACATTTCATCTTGATAAACAAAAATCTTTAGCACATTGCCACCAATTCCTTCTCAAACAATGGGAAATGCAAAAGAAAATCTTACATTAAGAATACTATGATTTGACTTTAAGGCATATTATGAAGCCACAGTGGTAAAAACAGCATGGTACTGGCATAAAGATAGATATATTGACCAATGGAACCGAATAGAGTGCTCAGATATAGACCCTCTCATCTATGGACATTTGATCTTTGATAAGGCAGTCAAGCCAACTCATTTGGGACACAACGGTCTCTTTAATAAATGGTGCCTAGAGAAC